>JYFJ02001668.1:0-73264 GCA_000934665.2 Catajapyx aquilonaris
GCAGCAGACTTCGTGAAAATAATTTTTTTTGAGCATTTAGACTAAAAAAAGTGCCGTTTTCAGATTTATTCTGGTGTTTGTTTGACAAGCTCTACCAGCATACCAAATTTCAGCATCCTAGGACCACTGGAAGTGCCGTATAATTTTGATGATCAGTCAGTGAGTGAGTGAGTCAGTCAGTGTCATATTTTGGTTATTTCGGGAGTTTTTAGGATTTTTTAAGTCGGAAATGAAAAGAGATATGAACATGGAAGTAAGGGGGTATTATTTTTAATCGATTTTTATCTACCCAAATAAAAATTTTGAAGCCACGTGTGTTCACCAGTGCGAAGATTCGAGGGGGTCAAAATGACGTGAGTTGTGTCGGGTAAAGGTGGTCCGGCAGTGCGGCGAGAACTTGGCGGGGGCACTGCCGTGCCCCCTAATATTAATACAGTAGTATTAATAGGCATGCAAAACTATTCAGTGTCCGATGTTACCGTAAAAAAGCAGAAATCCCGGCTTAAAAATTCAGTATTCTTTAAGGTTGGAGAGAGCGTAATCTATCCTGTACAATTGAAAGTTGAGCATAATCACTTACAGGACAAGTTACATGCTTGAGCAGTAAAAATAGGAGGCTGAGTTCGAGATGGCAACTTCTCAGGGGTGCTTGCTTCAGTAAACTCAAATCGCTTATTTCTTGGCTATTCAGGGACTGTGCTTGGGCGTAAACCGCCGAGTCATCAAACCATTTTTGTTTTGAGAGGCACAAAGAGCTAAAGGAAAGTATATCTATGATACGCCATTCCTGGGTCAGCAAACTTGAATCTGTATCACATGTAGATGACCTTTTCCAAAACCCTTCGCAACGTAGTTCATAGACATAAATGCTTTGAAAGCAAAACTGCAAGTTTCGTCGAGTTAGATGTTGACCACAAGCACGAGAGGAAGCGATTTAAGCCCGGCTTATTGAAGCAGGACCATCTCCTCATCCCAAAGTTACCAAATGAATACTGCGTGAGACAGATTACCATTCAACATGTGCTGTGGGCTCAGGGCTGGCAACAAAACCCCTGGAAGGTGGACTCGCGCGGCTTACAGTCGTTGCCTAGGCATCAGGATATGAGCACCTAAAATGCCACCAATCCTGTTGCACATAAAAATTCATGCAAAATATCATCTAAAAAACAGATTTAGTCATTCTAATGAACTCTAAGGCCCCTAGTCTGGTGACCCCAGGTAGCGGGCAATCACCATGGCAACATATGTAAAAGGATAGCAGTAGGCTAAACAACAAGTTACCCCAGGGGGCAAGCTACCCAGGGTCACCAGACTATATACCTAGATCTCGATGTCACTGCTCGGGTAAGAAGGTAAATAAACGCCTACAACAACAACAACAACAACAACATAGAAACATGGCGTTGGCTGGTTACCGGACCAGGGACACATGCAGCAATATTATCATGTCAAGGTGCATATAATATGTTCATGTGTTTATCGGATTTAATTGTTGGAACCAACAATGGATTTGGGCGTGCACAAGAGGCAAGAGAAGATAGTCCGGGCCCTAGGCGTTTTAACTTTGCGCTTTGTGATAAGAAGGTGCCACTTGGCACACATGTTCCCTAGGCCTATAGGATTCATTTGAGAGTTGGCGGCACCTGATCGGCCCCTTAGGTCTCGAGTTATGCGGTGTTGCCAACCTGGTCCGCTACCTACGGTAAGCGTTTTTAACGGTTTTTAACTTTGCATTTTGTGATAAGAAGGGGCCACTTGGCATACATGTTCTTTAGCCCTATAGGAGCTATTTGAGATGGCGGCACCGGATCGGCCCCTTAGGGCATATACTCCAGTTTACACAAAATTCCGCAATTGATATGTTTCGCTATACTCAGGGTCTGTTATGGACATGTGGCACCTCATTACCTTGTAATACATAGGCATAGTGGATCTGTATAATTTTCTGCCATTCTCATGCAGTTTTATCCGACTTTTATGACATTTTCATGTTTTGACCTAAGGGGCCGATCAGGTGCCGCCAACTCTCAAATTAATCTTATAGGCCTAGGGAACATGTGTATAAAGTGGCACCTTCTTATCACAAAGTGCAAAGTTAGGCCTGTTTTTTGCGTTTAGGTCCCGGACTAGGCGAAGAATCGCCCGCTCTCCTGCTCCGAGCATAATATTCCCACCACTCGTGCACGGCCAAAAATATGTTGTTACTTCCAACAATTCAATCATGTTAAGTTTAGGCTAACAATATTATTTTAGTAGTTCGAAAGAGCCTAATTTCTATATATCTATAAATAAGAATGTTTGTGAGTTTGTGAGTTTGTTTGTCCCTTATAGAAATCCAGGGGAAGTCCCATACACCGCCTTAAACTAGCTCATCGGGGGTTACATTTTTCGAGGAATTTAACGCCGCATGTTTTAGCTCCCGAAAATGAGCCTAACTCCCACAACATCCGTAACTCCACTCACTGCGCTCTTTAACAATATTACCACATTTCAAATATCCATGGAGATGTCCTCACTATATAGTACAGAGTAATTCGTGAGATTTTGAAGACAAGAATGGGGACTTGTTAACTACACTGTTTTTGTTTGTGAGCATTTCCAAGGCAACTCAAGAAGTGAGAAGTTCCAGAATTGCATTGTCGGGACACCAGATTGACCCCATTTACAGGTAATGCAAAACTTTGGCTTATTGCTTTCAATAACTACACAATGACCCATAAGGACAGTTTTAAGGCAGTGTAGGGGCATTCCCCTGGATTTCTATTAGTCCGGACGTTAAGGGATTCAACCGTGCATTTGGTGAAAAAAGCATGAAATTTGGTACAAATGTCCCTGAGAGCATACTCTTCAAATTCAGATATGGCGCCACGCCCGTTTTCGCCCAGGAGGTGGGTTGGCTACACTGAAGCGAGTGACAAGTCTTTTTCTGAGCGAACTATGCTTCTTAGGCGGATATGTACCAAACAAATGTTGTGGGGAAACATGTATCCTACAAAAAGTATATAGTAACTTTTCCACGTACGGACCGTACTTTCGGAGCTACAGCGACTTGAACCAAATTAAGGGATTGAAAAAAAGTCAGCCGTGCATTGGTGAAATTTGGTAAAAATGTCCCTGAGACCATACTATTCCAATCCAGATATGGCGCCACGGTCGTTTTCGCCCAGGTGGCCCGTAATTGCGGGTTGGCTACCCTTCAGCGAGTGAAAAGTCTTTTTTTGAGCGAACTATGCTTCTCAGGAGGAAATGTGCCAAACAAAGGCTGTACAGAAACATGTGTTCTACAAAAATGTATAAGTACCTTTTCCACGTAGAGTCCTTATTTTCAGAGCTGCAGTGACTTGAAAAATACTTTTCACTCGCTAAAGAGTAGCCAACCGGCAATTACGGGCCTCCGTGGCGAAAACGGGGGTGGCGCCACATCTGGATTGGAAGAGTATGGTCTCAGGGACATTCTTACCAAATTTCATGCTTTCATCACCAAAGTGCATGGTTGACCCTTAATTCCCTTTATTCCATTCCTATGGGTTCAAGTCTCTGTAGCTCTGAAAATAAGGACTCTACGTGGAAAAGATACTTATACATTTTTGTAGAACACATGTTTCTGTACAACCTCTGTTTGGCACATTTCCTCCTGAGAAGCATAGTTCGCTCAGAAAAAGACTTTTCACTCGCTGAAGGGTAGCCAACCCGCAATTACGGGCCACCTGGGCGAAAACGACCGTGGCGCCATATCTGGATTGGAAGAGTATGGTCTCAGGGACATTTTACCAAATTTCACCAATGCACGGCTGACTTTTTTTCAATCCCTTAATTTGGTTCAAGTCGCTGTAGCTCCGAAAGTACGGTCCGTGCGTGGAAAAGTTACTATATACTTTTTGTAGGATACATGTTTCCCCACAACATTTGTTTGGCACATATCCGCCTAAGAAGCATAGTTCGCTCAGAAAAAGACTTGTCACTCGCTTCAGTGTAGCCAACCCGCCTCCTGGGCGAAAACGGGCGTGGCGCCATATCTGAATTTGAAGAGTATGCTCTCAGGGACATTTGTACCAAATTTCATGCTTTTTTCACCAAATGCACGGTTGACCCATTATTCGTCCCTTAACGTCCGGACTATATAGCGGACAAACACACCCACAAACAACCTCATTTATAGATATATGCCTATACCACCATAACATACCCGGGCAAAGCCGGGTAACCTGCTAGTTATTCATAAGGGAGATGCACACTATTTCCACAACATGGTGAAGCTGTTAATTTACGATCACATTTTACTAAAGACCCTGCATGTAGGCCTACTTTAGACCACCAAGTGAAGGCAAGTGTAATTCCAGATATATTAGTGTAAAATCTTCAAATTGATTGTAAACATTACCAGCAATATATTATTGATCAACAAAATATGTAATAAACATTCTAGGGAATTTTAACATTAAAAAGGATTCTTTCTTTGCTACTGTGTATGTGAAAAATACTCTAATTTTTTACTGTCGCGTTAAACAGTTTTGTGACATGATTATGAGATAAAAAATAAAATTAATATGGCACTGTATAGGACCTTACTTGCGAGAGGTGAAACGATACTGATGGAAGTCAGTCTTGACTGTGAAATATTTCGTTCACTTCCATATACAATAAACAGTTTTAGCCGGTTTTAGCCCTACATGGCTCTCCTCCCCCGGGGACACTTGCCTCTCATATAGAGCTAATTCTTCATTGAATAGCCTACGGCCCTGCCTATATGCTGCATACCTCTAGTGTAAAAAAATGATAGGTGATTGCGTAGCTCGTGTTGGAGAGCAGTATGTAATGCCTCGCGGGTGGCGTGGAGGCCAACGGTCTGGGGCATATGTGATATAAACATTATACCAATACCCTGTTTTCAAAATCATCCTATATGCCTAGCAGATATAGCACGAAAAAAATATCAAGCTTAGGGCTGGCTATATACACATGAGCGAGCTCATTAATGTCGATTCGCTTTATAATACGCGACAAATCTATACATACAGTAATAGCACAGTGCTCTAATTAAATGCTTTTTCCCCTCCTAACCTGACAAAGCACAACTTCCCCTGTTAAATGGCTAATATATCGAAAAAATAATCATATTCCATTATCCTCAAAATTCGTCAGATATGCATTACACTGCAATCTCTAATGAATTTTTTGACTTCTTCTGAATCGAATGAAAATGGATTTACTCGGTTTTGCAGCTAATCAAGTGAATTATGAAATGGTTTTGTGCTAGAGATAAATAACGATGAAAATTTTACTCCTCGTCTGAATCGTCTCTGTCCCAGGGTGTACAACTCGATTGCCTCGAAATCGGTTTGGTGCAGTGGAAACAAAAGTGGAAAGGAGCAGCAAAACACAGGCATTTTCCTTCTTTTATGCCACCTATAGTGTCCCATTCCATCTATAGCTAGGCGAAAACGAGAGAAAATCTACAGCAACCATCCCCAAGATTTCTGACCCCATAACCTCTCTGAGGTGTGAATCCTCCCCATTCCATTTCATTTCCCTCTAGAGGATCGCGACTAGATCATCCGGCCGACTTTAATCCAGTTCATTCTTTACAGGATTTGCTCCAGTGGATTACCGCTGGGCTTAAGGGAGGAAAGCCAGACAAGTGCCGACATTGTGAGCGCACTAACAAAAGCCACGCTTGTTGCAGCTCTTCAAGATTATCATATAACTGTGGGAGTCGAGTCGCAAACCTGTCCGCAGCTCTAGGGTCTCAAACCACCAAAGTGCACCTTGGTAAGCAATCTTTTCAACTCCCAAATTTTCACTTAATTTTACGGAATAGGGTAGATGGTTACATCGCACGCGTAATTGCACTGCTGAAACGTAATGGTAGTCACTAAAATTAGTTTATTAATTGGTCATAAAGCATTGATGCTCACCAGACCATCAAGGTGGAAATGATTATCATTAGAATTTGGGATTAGTCCGCTGCGGTTGAATTGTATAATTTGGCATTAAGATTAGAGAGCTAAGTGAGTAGGCTACTGTACGTCGTAGCACGGTGCCCAAATCAATTCCAAGCACAAACACCGAGATTACCCCTGTATTTGCCAGTGGTGGTTTTCAGGTTCTGTGCATTATTCGTGTGCTCAACGCTGCACTGGGTGAAAATTTTAAGTATTACATGTACACATTGAGTCTGGTCAAATATGAACATGTGCCACCAACAACCCAGAGTCTAAGTTGGTGGAACTGGTAGTAGGGCACCACATCATCATCCCTCTCTTGTGTCAATATCGGTGCACGTAGGGGGTCTAAAGAGGACTTACATCCAGAGGCAGGAGTCCTTCCTGTCCCTTCTTCCTCCCTGCCTCCCACCCCTCCATTAGCGCCTAGCAAGCCTTAGTTACTTTCAAATTCTAAGCGCGATGGGCAAATAGTGCTTTCCCCCATTTCCCGAGGAATGCAAGTGGGGCGGTGGTCCGGAAGCGTTCCCTATGCCTCTCCGGAGAGAAACCCCTTTTCCGCCCAACTACTTACGACTGTCGTCCTCAAAGAGCAGGAACTAGCCAGGCTCTCATCCGCCAACGTCATTGTGGCCCAATCCTATTCTCCAAGGCCCGCTGCTCTCGCTCTCATTTCATGCGATTTCGGTGCAGAACAAAGGCTTCATATCTACGCCCGCTCATGCACCCCCAGCCCACCCACTCTCGACAAATGAGGACCGGTTTCGGCTTGTCGGCTCTCTCATACAACGCCCTGGACCATGGGGTGTTATCACGTGGGAGTCAGGGGTACTTGGTCACCGGTGAAAACATCAGGTTGGTCAGGACTGCTGGGTGGGGACTGCCTTCATCCGGGACATGCACCCCCTCATTCGGAGAGAAGCCAATTCAGTCTGGACACAAGCAGTTTTTTGATAGTGCTCTGTGCGGTCAACATCTTGACCAACAAATAAAAGCAGCAGCATATATTCACTATTTTTGTGAGATGTAAAAGTAGGCTACAGTCCCGGTTGAGTACAAAGTTCCTTGGGCCAGCAGACAGGAGCAGTGAAAATGACATGTTTTTATCTGATATCCCTCCCTCAGTCAGCGTATTAATGAAACATCCAGCTATGTGAACACCACGTTTTATCAAAACTGAACAGTGTGTGATGACTGGTCCACCGGACTGGTTAAGTGACTAAGCCCTCGCTCGAGAGGGATCGGAGAGAGGGAAAGGGGGAGAGGGAGCAGGGGGGAGGTGGGGGAGGGAGGGTGTCCAGCTCCAGAGGCCGGACACCTCCAATACTGCATCGATTCCCTTTATACATATTGAATTGGGCCCGGACCGCTCCATCAATGCAATGTGCTCGACATGATAAACGCATAAAATTGCATAATTGCTTCGGATTAAATAAATCAAAAGATTAATGCAGTGAGTAGTTGCTGACGGTGACAATGTATTCCGCGAATATGTATGGCCCTGTTACCAAGGCATCGAACGCATACTGTATGTTAATGGACCCACACATAATGTATAGGTTCAGGCCAGGCATGCTATAAAACCAGGAGATTTTTTTTCTTAATGCACTTTGCAGAATTTACTACGAGTCCAATCCATTTCAAGGTGCATCTGCTGAAATGGAATCCAATCATAAAGTACGAACACCTTTCGGTAATACATCCAAATGAAAAGCTCAATATTTCAGCAGATTCCTTCCTCAAGCTCCGTCCCACGAATCAATTCGAAATGGGGCGGCCTTGTAAGTGCAGGGTTGGAAAGATGTCAAGAAAAGCGCAGCGAAAGGAAGGGGTTTTTTTACTCCTCGTTACACGTTGTAACCCACCATAAGAACAGTGATTTATAACTTTTCTCGTGTGGATGCTGTCAGCACATTTATAACTGGCAATATAGATGACACTGCTTCTGAACTTTTTACGTGCGTTTTCTTATACGAAAGCAGCGTATCTTATACCATGTGTCTACATCAGTGTCGATCTTAAAATAATGCTAGTTCAATTTTGGCGAAATTCTGATTATTCTCATAAGCTATCGCATGACCATGGCGTTGTCCTTGTCACGCAAAACTCCTCCCCTGGCCTAATATCACGATTTAATAAATAACTTCATTCACGCGTGCCTGGTCAGTTTTTGGTAACATTAATACGAAAAATACACGAAAAACCAGGTATAATAAAATGTTTCCCCTACAATTAGCCCGTTAATACTGGTGTATTAATCCGTGACGAAAGTACGTAGTAGGTTGCCTCCACGGCTCATAAGAAATCGCGTGGAGCTTGACGGGAGTAAACAACACAGTAAAGTGCGAGGAATTGACGTCGTCATCGCCTTGGTGGGACGTTTATGGAAGCCTTCAGATTTCCCTTGGGGTTTTATTAGAGGAGACAGCCAGCAGAGGTTTAGTCCGACTCTTTACAAGACTCGCATTAAACCATACTCATCCCAACGGCATTACAATTTTCGCCCCAGATAGGATTCGGCCTAAACAAACATGAGTTGGGTGTGTGTGCTCTACTGGCTCATAATTCATGTAATGGATATCTCCTGTTAATCAGGTAAAAAAAGAAGTAATGCAGCTGCTGGTTATTAGCCTAAATATCCTCATGCAAAGTAGGTAAACCATGAACTTGCATGTTGATTCTAGGAAAGAGAGTATATCCTAGCCGAAATCTCTAGGGAAGCATCAACTGGCTTCATCCTGACCACTAGGCCGCGGGATGTTCGGATGAGGTGAGGCTAAAATCAATAGGAGCTTGTTTATATGCAAGAGCAGAATCCGGCTACCTTTACTTTTCAGTTTACTTACACGTACCGAGGATACCGTGCGTACACACGGACTACCTCTTGCACTATATACAGTATATGCGCCGTGTCTGGCCTGCCTATCACTGTCCTTATCTCCAACGAACCTCTCCTGTGCATACACTCGCCCCCGTTTGTAACCTCAGTCGTTTATAACCAACTTGTGGACATAGCAAATAAAACACCCTTCCTCTTGATATCGCGTCAAAAGTTGGTCTTCTTCCTGGATAAGTATCGCCCAGTAAAGTTTGCAGAGCGGGCTAAACTTGTTTCTCAATCATCCCGGTTGCCAAAGTCCTTTTTTTGTCGATGCGTACACTAATCATGAAATCATAATTAAGCAACTGACCTGATTAGCAGGACATTGTCAGTCCAGTGTGAAGTCGTAATCCCCCCCAGAGCGACAGGATTTGACGTTGATACTGGTTGTCAGCTATCGAAGCTAGACAGAGAGGCGTATGCTCCGACTACAGTATTTTGACGAAAATGCAGGCGGATAATAATAATAATAATAATAATAATAATAATAATAATAATAATAATAATAATAATAATAATAATAATAATAATGTAATGGCTAAAATGCCACGCATTTTGTTAATTAGCATAGTGCAAAAAATGTTAGCAGGTTGTCAGATTAGTGCTAAGCTTCTAACGGATAGACACCACTTGACATCCCATGCAGTAACGTTTCATTATTACCTAACTGCTACCTGCCTACAGCATCCAGCCAAGTTCGATAACTCCAATGTAGGTGAATTATCCCACGCTTAATTTATGCTTCTTTTTAAAAAATAATTCGAGAGTATGAAACAATTTGGCTACCCTAGAAGGTAACAAAAACTGAGCCTCCTATTATCATCCCCATGACAATGATCCGTCGATTTTACACGTGAGTGTTAGTATGGCGAAAAGTGTTTGCCGAGAGTTGAACGTTAAATACACTGTATCGCCACTATGTTTGCCGGCAATTTCAACCACATAGGACCTGCGTGATCTGCCCTAGCCCATTAATTACCATCATGAAAGTCCCAATATGGAGAAAAAAGGGGGGAAGTATGACAAATATTCGTACATGCAGTGCTCCAGGCTAATAGGCCCTTCGGAATAGTTGAAACCAGGTTTGACACCCAAACTTATCTCCATGTGCTTGGTAGCCGTAAAAAAGTAGGTCTGTATAGAAGTGGCGCCAGAAAGCGTGCGCCATCAGAATCGTGGGTCTAGTAGAAGTGGTGTGGGGTGGGCTTCGACGCTGGGCTGGGGTGCGCGGGGTGGAGCAGGGAGTAGGGCAGGGTGTGGTGTGGGCAGGGGTGGGGCTTTGCTGGCAAAGTCAGAGTGACGAGTCCAACGGGCAGACGGGCCGTCGGAACGATCGTGGAAACGCCGGGTTACTTTCCCAACGTGAACCCCCCTTCTGACACCCTCTGTTCAGCCTCCGTCTCTAATGAGATTTCCGGATAGGGACGTGACGGAGCATCTCTGAGAAACGCACCCACCTCCTCCTGCCCATCCCATCCACCCCCTTAGTCCGATCCACCGGATTCATTCTAGATCCGGACTTGGTCCGAGTCAGGTGGTGCGCGTATGGTGAACGTTCGGACCCGGCCTGTAATGTACAAGTGTGTTGGATGACCCCCTAAACACGTGTCGGCTGCATGGAAGCGTGAGCCAGCAAGAGAGAGACTAGTGTGGGGCCACCGTTGACGCAGGAAGAAGATGAATCAACAGTTACAAAGTGCATGGCACGCATGGCCCTGGATTATACTAATCCTTCAATTAACGACGTGGGGTAAGTTACACAAGAAACTCTTTGCTTTTCACCCCATCCTTCCTTCCTTCCTCTCCAAAGCGTTTCTACCCCCACCCCCTACCTCCCACTTTCCCTCTAGAAGCCTTAAATTGAATTAGTTTGACGGGGTCGTGGGAATGACATTCTCTGGGATGCTGACTCCGGGAGGGCTTCAACTATCAAGACTAATTTCTTCCAATTAATGTTTCGAGAACATCCGTCTCCAGCTCATCCCACAAAATGCAAAGTACACAACAGACTTGGGGAGGCCGAGGAGACGGATTTCAAAGCGTTATCGTCGTTGGCACAAATAGGAAATCATCTTAATGGGAGGACAGATGACTTGCAGGAGTATTATTCCGAGTATTTCATACTGTAAGGTATACCGGGGGTGTGTAAGCTTCTGCTGCTCTGTATTGGGGGAAAAGAGGGGGAGAAAAGGACCATTCTGAATTATTCATAACTGTAGCTTATTTATTGGGCTTTTAGCATTCACTTTTATTATTTTCCCCCTTGACAGTGGCTTTAGCAGTGCGCTTGCGCACGTCCCTAAAGATTTAGGCTGCGGGTTTGGGTAAAACTATGCGATATTTACTAAAACATTAGGGTCGGTAGACACGCGCACTATAGAAACACCTGTCAATTGAAACTTCCCGAACTCAATAATGCATCAGTATTGACACAATATGTTACACCTACCTTGGCAGCAGTGGCAGCAGACACGGTTCGTTTCAGACGGTTTTCTTTGGCTCCACCTGTACGCCAGATAAAACAAAGTGCACTTGAACGTAATTCAACATAAGTGCACCATCTTGACTTAACAATATTTCCTTTTGGCCCACGTGATTGTTACAAACCGCAGGCCCGCACAATCACTGCTTTTATTGCCTGCTATCCCCAGATGAGATAAACGCCACCAATAAGTTTCGGACCCTGCCATCATCCGACATCACAAATCAAAAGGCCCACTCCCAGCCGAATGGAAGTTTAGGACCGACAGAAGGAAGTGGATCATTTCGAGAGCCGATTTCGGTCGAGTCAAATGTACCAAAATATGACCCGGTTTCTTGTATCTCGCCCAACTTCCTTGGTAAAACCCCACCCACCTTTCCTCGCCGTATAATTACGCTCCAACTTTAACGTCATTTAAGAGTCGCAGTCTAGTTTGGGGAGCCAAGAGAGTAATTTAATCTTAGAGTGCTCTTGCGCGTCTCTGCTATCTGAAATAGGAAGAAGGGTCGGGGTAGAAGGAGAGAGAGAGAGGGGTTGGTGCAGCAGGGAAGTGGGTTAAGACCGACGTCAGGTTCCGAAATTGTATGAAAGCGGACACGGTGCACTTTGCTGACCTTGTCTGTACTAAATCACCGTTGAATGCGCAAGGAAAGAAAAAAGCCATTATACGACTGGCGACAAAGTGGTCTCTCCCATATAGTCGTCTGCAGCCTGCTTTCTGATCAAGAGCCAATCACCCATTATGGTATTCAGACCAAGGAAGACTTCAGATTGTCCTGAAAGGAAGGGTCATCACCAGCGAAGGAGGATGAAGAAAGGAGGTTCTTCAGATGCCATTTTTCACTCTGTTGACATGGTGGCTGGCTAAGGCTCGGAAATATTTCATTGTAATATAACATGGGTTGATGGGTTGGAATAGGGAAAAACGTATGCATTTGCAAGAATACCTGCCCTCCATCCATGCTGACATAACTGCAGAAGGTACAATGTGAAACAGAAACTTCATTTCATAGTGGACAAGGCAAAAAAATGTAATCTCCCTGCCATTGCCTGGAGCACAAGGCAAGAGTTTTTTTTTTGTGCGGCAGTTAGAATTTATTTTTTACCCCTGAATGCACAACGATTCTGCTCCTATCCAATGCAGTAAAATTCCATGCTTGCTCTCATGAAAGGCAGTTATTACCCGGAGGGTTTATTAATCTTTTAGTTTTTAATTTCCAGCCCCTCCTCCTGTAGGGAGTTTATTTCTCCGATAATTTATTAGTGGCTTCTGCTGAATGTTCTGCCAGAGCATTTTACATACACCTGCTGTATATATGCCGACGTTTCACGGCACCTCCGGACAACAGCATGCAAACTAGGCCAGAATCTTTCGTCCTCCAATTTCCGCTGAAGGTTACAGTGTGGAACTGAAACAATATTAGTTCCCACAATAATACAATGGTCCATTTGGGCTAATGATAATTGTTGATTAATAAGTGTGCAAAATCGCTCGCCATGGCACGCGCAATAACTAATTGTAAAAATCATAACGTAGATAAATTACATTGTGGCATTCTCATATATAATACTAGGTTTTGCAAATGATTAATTAGCGCTCTGCTGCATTACGGGGTAATAATAGAGTAATAACAAAATTGTGGAATGAACAAGTTTCTATACCCCTAGCCCATTTGGTATACTTGCAGTGAATTCCACTGTAATTATGCAATCACTAACATTTCAACCCGAATTATTACTATTAATATTTAACGCATAACTTTCCTTATTCAAAGGCTCGTGAAACGTGATAGTGTTTTATAGAAAATTCCCACTTAGGCTAGGCAGCCTACAACAATTCCGGCTGGCGGCCGAGCAAAATTAAATGAGGTTTCGTGCGGCTTACCTCCCCGAAGGAATTAGGCAAATATCTCCGCATTAACCAGCTGGTAAAGTACATTAAGGATGCTCATAGGTGAGGATCCTAACGGCGACATCGCAGGGCGCTAATTGGGATGAATACGTTTTTGTCAGCTTAGAACATACTAGCTGGAAAATCCCCACCTGATGCTGGCAAGATTTTCCCTCCACATGTTTTTGCAAAAAAAAAAGAAACGTACGCCCCTTGTAAAACAGAGAATATAATTTTTTAGCTGCCAACTGCACTCCGCAGGAATTTTGGGTGTAGTGGAAGAGGGAGAGCGCCATGTTAAGCCCTTTGTGTGGCCTTTTCCCGCCAGAAAAAAAGGGGTCCTCAAGTTACGCCGCAGGGTCTTCAAGGACTTTTCGTGCGGTTGACCGTCCTCTTAAATCTTTTTGAGTCCTACATTTTTGGAAGTAAAAAGGGTAGGAAGGGGGGTATCTGTAAACCCAAACTGCACGTGCTGTTACCGGCATGTCTACTTTGGGACGTGCATTTGCAGCTGAAATTTGCATTAGCATGCCTCAGGGTGCTGTGTAATGGTACTCGGACATGCAGTCTGGGAATTCAGTCGAATAGGGAGGAAAAGATGATGTTCCTTTTTTAGTCTCTCTTCAACTTTTGGTTCTACCCAAGGTAAATCCCAAATAAAACATCGTTACATATTCATATCTACTGAGGTGCTATCCATATTCATAGAGGGAGGTTATGGTGTCTGGTTTAATTTTTTTCGCTGGAAAGACAGGAAGGGGAGCATAAAATTTTATCACAGAGTGATAAGTCGAAATTGCTTGAATTATGTAAGCTTTAACGTTGCAATGAAACGTGATTAGAGCGTAGGAACGGGAATGGATGATTGCTCATTTCATGTGTTATGAATTGAGGATTACAACCCCATTCTTATTCGAACCCTGCATTTTCATATGTTAAAATCCTGGAAAATCCCTCCTTGTATAACATTCTTATTCCATGTTTTGTCGACGTTATCAACTTCCAAGTGTAGTGCGGAACCGAACACCCAATAATTCGTTATTATTAGTTTACATGCCGAATGATACTACAGCACGTCAGTACACTAGAGGATTTGGTTTGTTAGCCTCCATTTTATTCATGAAGCGCCCAGAATCTCGCTGGAAATGCCAATGCGAAACGGGGGCGTTTCGAGGAAAAGGGTATGGAACGATGGAAAATACTATGTAAAGGTTTGCTTAGTATGATACTGCTTTCGCAAAATTAATGACTGCTTTTCGCGGCTGCTTGCTAAGAAAACTCACGCAAAGCGCCTATGAATACCGGTACAAGATGTACGAAAAGGTCATGCTTAGTTGCCACCTGTATATTCCTGTGAGCACCCAAGTGCTTCGATACGGATGGAAAGCTTATGAGCCACGCTGTATATATATACATGGCGGCATTTGAGGCCAGGCTTGTTCATAAAATTTTAAGTAGTTGTTTGAAAAGGTCACATTACATATTTACTACAATTGGCCTAATTGGACCTAAGTGTCTGGGACTGACCAAACCTGCCGAAATCTTTTGCGGGATCTTTTGCTGTTATATGCAAGGGTCCGCCATTTTGGTGACGCAATATGCGCATAATGAATCTAAATTACTCTATAACTACAAATAATAGGCTTATTATAATATTACTGTATATTGTAGGTTATGTAACATATAATTAGCCTAAAGCTGATTGTGGTGCTTAATTGGCAGGATAACAATTTGCGCTTTGACCCTGCGCATTACATACATTCAGTGATACCTAAATGTCGAAAGAGCCTAGTGAAACCACACATGAAACTTGAGAGCCAAGCTATCCGCCTTTCTCATGTGCTGACACCAGTTAACAGCCGCAGATATGTGAAACTATGTACACACCAGTATAGCCGACTGTTGCAAATATCCTGCAGGCATATCGAACAATCTCCTTCATTTATGCAGCAGCAGGCCATCCAGAACATAAACATGAGGGAGGAGGAGTTTGCCATCAATGAATGTCATTAGTGCGGACCCGCCCAAAATTTTTATCCTATCCCGGAAGACGGATATCCAAAGTAATTTTATTCGGAAAAGGCTGCGTTCGTAAAACCGCACTCCAAATGGAGCCGGCAGGAACAAACAATTTGGTTTTCATCCAGGGATGCGGGAAAATTATTTCCCTGCTGCGGGAGGAAGTGCGCCCGCCGCCAAAATAAATTATTGAACTGAAAGCATCATCACTCACTCACAAGATAGGCATACACTCGATGCATAGAAGAAAATAGATATAACTAACGATACGGCATTATCGAAGTAATGGCTTGGTTCCATCCAACAATTAAGCCACGCATACAAAAAAAAATCGTAGGAAAAACTGGGGCTGCGATTAAATGAATCTGTCTCCGCCCCTCTCTATAAGCTGGGATGGCTATAATATTTTTCTGCAGCATTGCATTTGCATGTAGGACGTGCGCAGAATAGAAATTACGGACTAACTGTATCGGGAAAGTTTTTTTTTCCCCCTCTTCTTTGCTGAACCGTATCATGCATGTTGAAAAGGAAAACCCCTTTTCCCTGGTGTGTCTGTAAATAAGTATTTTTTTTCCTCGAGCATGCTGAAATTGCTCCTATACTGCATAACTCGTAAGTTTTAATTATAAACGGATCAAAATGCGGGGAAAGAAATGCTGCAGCACGTTAGGCCTGTTAGTATCCTGAAGCTCTCTTTGGAAGTATAAATGTATTCGTAACTATTCAAACGTTAGTGTCGCTTTTGAGTATAGATGAAGCCTAATGATTTTAAATCCCGGTGTTAATGCCTGCAGCATTATGTAAAGTTGCAGGTGCATTAGCACTACGGTACATCACATGAGATGAAAATTACATCAACACCATAAAGCAGACACCATCAACTGAAAATTTATGCCTCTCTGCTGGGACGGGGAGTTAGTCACTCTTCAAAACACCTTTAAAAACATTACCACTTGAGTGCATTTTAATGTTTATAGATACGACATTTTGCATATACATTAGCATTTGTTTGGCGCTGAACTTATTTGGCCGCTTATAATTATGCCGCCCTTACGCTATAATGATCCAATTTATACATTAGCAGTATTATGTATATTAAATTTTGTTCCAGGTATTTCGTCAACTGATAATGGGTTTATAACCACGTATACAGCGTAATGAATTGCTATACAGCTCAAATCTTGCCATTAACAATATCCACATAACAGGGTGTATTTTATTCGCTACATTTACTATCAGCATTACAATGCCTAGCGATTAAATCTGTCATCAGCGTCGCCATTAGGCACCACAATGTAACAAATTGAGAAAATAATGGTGCCAATTGATTGAAGCCAAGTATATAATTTGTCACTTTACGCGTAGGTAGTTATTTTTAAAATCTCCCCGGCAGAACTATAACTTATTATAAAGCCATACAAACAGGATATTTCCGTGCACGTTTTTCAGGATATAATATTTTTATGAACTTTTAATATCAATGAACTTTTCTGGTAATCGGATAATACCCCACAATTGCGCAACCATTTCCAACCCGCGATTTGTGGTTACCATACCAATTTTCTTGCCTCATCCGCCCAGGATGACAAATTACCGCAAATCTTGATCACCATCATGTCTAAATTTCCTCTCATTCTGAAAGTGGGCACTTGAAACAGATAAATGTCCAACTTGGCATTAGCTCTGTTCGAATGATTTCATTATGTAACTTTTGCGAAGTCCCAAACTAGGTCAGACCCAGTCGCTGAACCTATGTCCTTAGTACCAATTCTTTTTTGGGACCTCTGAAAACAAGCGAGGCGAGCCACCCAAACAAGAGTGCGTCCAGACAAAGTCAGCGCGGCCATCAAAGCCAGTCCCTACATTATGACCACCAGTAACCCTCCATCCTCCAACCCCACCAAACCCGATGTTTTGTGGCCCACCTACAAATAGCAGACAAGCGCGCTTTTTCCCTCCTTTCCTTTTTGCTATGCTAACTCCCCAACATTTTGCTGCTTTCATCGCGAACTGCTTTTAAAGCCGAACGGCTCACTCGCAGAACTAACTACAGTATCAAATCTGGAAGATTGGTCGCAACGAAATGGCTTGGAATCCGATGGCTCCAGACTGCCGAAAACCATAGGCCGATTTAGAGGGGTCTGGAATGAAAGGGTCAGCGGTTGATCCAGACCAAAGTTGCCATGCTAACGTTTTACAATGCCACCGAATAAAATAGCAATAACGAAAATTTTTATTGGATTCGCAGAATCCATTTCTATTAATGAAAAAAAAAACTGTGCCTACTTCATGGTGCGTAACATCTAAAGTGTGAACCTTTAAGGTCAAGAATTCCCTAGCCTAGATGTTCTAATGGTGAACATAAAAATCTTTTTCACTTGGCGAAAATGGGTGAAAATAATATTCCTTCTGCAAAAGGTGCACTCATAAATCGTACACAGTAAGTCTCTAGAAGAATGAAACATCACTCGTCGCAATTCCTCTCCTCCAAAATGCCTTTCTGAACCTGAGACCCATTTTTCATGCCCCATAACGAGACTGTAATAGAGTCTCCATAAAGACGGCCAAGTAAATATTAAAGGTGAAAATGAAGAAAAGGTACAGAAAGTTAGGGTCATAAAAAAGTTTTCCTTTGGCAATTTGCAAACCTATATTTTTAGGGAGGGTTAGCGAGTAAATATGGCGCAGGCGGTATTTCGTCGTTGTCCACATAACATACGAGCTGTCGCCTTGGCTGGCTCAGCAGGAGAAAATTACTCTTAGGAATTTGAATTACGTCCATATCCCCAGCCCCGTTGACTACCGGAATGGCCGCGACCCAAAGCCCCGGAAACACGTGCCGTTTTCGCACAATATCCCTCATTATTAATGAATTTTCGCCTGTGTGAACACTGCGGCTTCCGAGGCTCCTTTTAGTTTGTTGGGGGGTTCGGACAAAACGTGTGCAGCGGAAGGTATCGCTACGATGCCACAGTTTGCCAGACCATTGGTAACTAGTTCAAAAAGAAAGAGTTTAATGAGGCGTGGGACTTTGACTACGCTTCGGTCTCATTGATAAGGCACCGGATGTTAAATTTGCATCGTTTCTTAAAGCCTTCACTATAATGCTGAACAAATTGCCTGGCTCGTTTAGTCAAGAAGGATGCAGGCAATTTGCTCAACTTGTTTGACACAAGCTTACCTTATGAGCGCTACTGATCAACTCACGCGCTAAATGAGAGAGCATGAAGCGAGTATTAATGATTCAACAGACTATTTTGGCTCCTCCAATGGCGTTGCAGCTTATTTATTTTTACATGTAAGTAACGAATTTTGGTTGTGTCGTTTTTCTCCCAAATGCAAGCATACCAGAATCTAAATGGCATGTCAATTGATTCAACGGCAACTGTTATGTTACGGGTTCAGATGGCACAAAAACCGGCTATAAAGGTAGGCATGCATATCAATATTGCCTTTGATTGGTGCTCGAATTGCAACGCTCCAACGCCCACGTTGTGTTTTAACGGTCTGCGAGTGTGAAAAAACGCAATAATATTGTGGCAGGGCGTCACACATGTAGAGTATGTTTACGTTTGCGGCGAGAACAATGGTCTCGACCTCTGACCTGTCATAGGATCCATGGTGTAGAGCTCTTCACGCAGGAGAGAGGCCTTGAGGCGCGTTGAGATTTTCTCATATGCGCATGCGTAGGATTTCCATCCAGCGAATCAGCTGTCTCCGAATAATACGCAGGACAAAACCGACACTATACTGACACTAGTATGGTCACCCCAAATTTGGCGTAATGTGAGTATGGCCGCCTTTTCATCATGTGGAGTCCCTCAAGTTAATAAATTCAACCATGATATGGGCTCACATGCTCTCACCTGGCTCCCCCGAATATATGTAGCAACGTTGGTTACACTCGTGATAAATAATTATGCAGAACATCTGTGTAAAAGTGCAGATTTCAACATGACGAAAATAAACAACGTGGTCTCCGGGTACACTAGTTGACACCGAGAGCGTTGTACGTGACATGTAAGTCCAGAATCCAGCTAGGCACATATCAAGACCAGAGAAGCTCGGTACACTATCCTAATAATCTAATAATGTGTCTGCAATTCAGATGCACTGCCTGGTGCTGCAAACCCTCCCCGCCACTCATCGTTTTGCTTCCTAGCACTCTCCACATTTTCTTTTTTTGCTAGACTTGCTCTCCGGATGGAAAAGACGATATCTTCCCCGGGAAGATGAAATCTGGGGCCAACTCGCCGAAAATTTCAATCTCCACACCTGCCAAACGCAGGGCTAGGGCCAAGGGGACCAGACGAGCTTCGAGTCAATTTTTGCGAACATAGTGGGGTTCATCCGAATCGACTTGAGCTTATTTTAAATCATCTCCTGTAGGTCTAATAATGTGGGAAGGCCTTTTACATATGCCAATTGAATTGGAAGCACAGAAAGTGCTTCCTCGTCTCTTTCTCCCTTTTCTTACAACTCCTTGGGCCAATATGAGGTCACAAACCTATCTTCGAGAGGGGTGTTGGGTCTCTCCTTATTGTGAAAGCGAAGAAGATTTTTAATTACAGTCAAGGAGAGGAAAAAGTTTCAGCTCTTCAAAGCTCCGGATATAATACTTTTTAGTATCATAGCCAAAGTAGGGGCGGCGCAAGCGTCAACTAGTCACGCTACTGCCTATTCAAAGTGCAAAGTTTTGCTTCGTTAACAAGTACAGATGACTTGGCAAGATTAATTTAAAAGCACTTACTCTGTCACACCGTCCTTGCTCGATGTGTATTAAGGCTGCACTTAGCAAAAGTACAGCTATCAAATAATGTATGTTTCAAAATCGGCACGTACAGAGTTCAAGAGCCCATCCCTTTAATGTTTGCTTAACCACCAGGCTAGAGCGGTATTAAAACAGGTAGCTTAGAGAGGGATAGTAAAAGAGGGAATAAGTATCATTCTTTCCAACAAAAGTAGGAGGGCAAAAGCCGATGGGATGTGGGGCTCATCATCCGGAGACTTCATCAAGGAGCTACGGCTCCATCCTTCCACGTCCATTACACGATCGTCATTTCATCTTTCTCGCCCTCCTTCTCCTTCTTCTTCCCCCACTTTCCCCTTCTCTTCTTGCCAGCTCACCAAAAACCATCATCACGCCTCAACAGGTGCTTTTCCAATCCCCTTCGCTTCCACGACCTTAATGAAAACAATCCGAGCAAGTGACGAAATATCGTGTTGCGCAGTGATAAAGAATAGAACGGGTAAGTTGAGGAGGAAAGTGGGAAGGGTTTGGAGAGGTCGGGGCAGGGAATGAAAGGGGCCGACTAAGAGTTAATTCCAGAGGAAGGAATGATACCGCCTCTATGATAAGCCAAGCGTGAAGCTTGCTCTCTACTTCCAGACTCTGCGGAATCAGCCAAATGGCTGGATACATTTCCTTCAATAATGTGACGAGAGAATGTTTACAACTAATGCTAACAGGAAGGGATTCGGCCTGGCTAGTTTGATATAAGTAGGTTATTAGAGCACTACAGTAATAGCGTGGACTGCTTTGAATTATACAGTAGTACATAGGGTCGCTACAGCTGTGGGCGGCCTAGTTTATAGACTACATAGACAAGAGGACAATAGAATGGATTCACTTGGATTTCGGTCACTCCTGGGCATTCAAATATTAAGGAGATTTTAATCAATCGATCTGCTCACTAGATGTAGGCTCCGGCGGCAGTGTGCCCGTGGCCATCAGGCGGCAGGTACAATTGATGAGGAAAATGTAGGATTAACGTGGAACAAAATTTTGTTTTCGGCCGGCAGCATATATTCTCATTATCCCAGCAGCAATACGTGAAGGGCGGCCACATCGAGAGTGCGCTTGCTGCTTCCATAACAGTGTAAACAGACAGAGAGATTAGTCCATACGGCTAGTGGCTGCCAGAGAGAGGTTTGGTTGTAGGAAGCCAACCAGGCACATACACAATATGCACAATGCACCATCAACTGCCCCCTCCCCCGCCTCCTCTCCATCCCATCCTCTTGCTGTCCAGTCCCCCTACTACTCAATTCCTCCCCACATGGAGATATTCCGTCGACGCCATTATCGAGCTACAATGACCATTGTGTTGATCTTGCAATTAAAGGCTCGCGAGGAATTTCCGGGGACGTTCCGGTTTCGGTGATGGGCTGGGTTTGGAGGGGGTGAAGGTGCCCCAGAGGGGTTTACAGCGTGGACTCTACTAATCGGCTCTATTTACCCCTCGGATTCCTCCCTGGTCCTTTTTTGCATCCCACTTGCCGATTAACTATTTTTTTGTAATTAGGGTATTCAGTCGCAGCTCTTTGTATAGATACTCCAACATGGATCCGAGTCGGTAATTTTTAAATAGATTAGCTTTAGCCTTTACCATAGAGGCCTGCGGCATATGCGCATCAAAACCTGCCGTTCGAAACTTTCAAAACTGGGTGCATTCTACTTTCGCAAGAAGTCATATGCAAACTGGAACATTCATCTCTTGCGGTTACGACTGGAGTGTTAATGTTATCGAAGTTCAGGAACAGGATAATGCTCCTTTAGAAGTTTCTAACTGCAGGCTAATGTGGCAGGTTAACTTCCACGAAACGGATGTACTTTTTCCCTCTATTTCTGCTGGAGTTGATAGAGAACATGCACAACTTTGTACGCATGGGTGAAAATATGCCAATATAATTATTTAATCATGCTGGATTCTTTTTAGGAAAAGGGTTTAAGCGATGATCTAGGATTATCTGATGAAGCCGAATTATCTTCATTGTTATTGACTGTGCCAGTCATGGGAAAGTACGGTTTATTAAAAATACTGTCAGAAATTACTCATCAACCTGTACGCAACTTACCGTACACCAGTCACGCACAGGACTCAAATAAAGACATTTACGATGCATGCTCTTTGTTCAGTCTAACGGCACTGAGGCTCGAAGGACGATATAAAAGACAAAAAATTAGGAACCATGATTTATATGCTCTCTTCACGACAGCCTTGTAATCAGCCAACGACATTCGCATTCTTTATGGCCTGATAATTGCAGTGTGGCGTGCTTTTTAGAATCCCAATAGTATTTGCTGCGTACACATCAGTATTCGGAACAAATGTTTGCTTATATACCCAACCCCCCAAAAATAGTAATAGACTTGCTCCAGCTTATAACTTTCTATCTGAAGCTCAAAGATATAGGTACAACCCTGGGCAGGACGCGACTACAGAACAATCGCCTATCATTTCCGTTATGTGTACTTTATCGGGGTGCACACCAGGGAGCATATCTCACGTGTGGAGCCCACGCACCAACTACCATTGTTAGGAAAAGGCCATGGGAGCGAAAAATGGCTGCTGATAAGAGGACAGTGTAAGCGTCAATAAAAGGGTTTGTAGTTACAGGAGCAGCGTTTCACCACCTCATGATCACATAATGAAGGCTGCTCCTGTCCTTCCGCCAACACTGATAATGGAACTCTATCCTGAGACGATCAATTTAGCTTCTTTTTTTTATCTCGTCTCCTCTCTTTTTTGGCCAACTCGCGAAGGATTTTTAAGCGCGTTTGTCTCCTGAGTACTGATGCATAAATTATGAAACTATTACGGAATTGTACTAACTCTTTAGTTAAATACAAGTAGTACCAATTACCCGAATCAAGTAACCGACCAATGCTTGAGGACACAATTATTGCACCACAAACATTATATTTAACTTTTCTGGTACAGTGCTGGACATATTAGCAGTCCCTAAGGCCCGATTTCTCGAACAGTGGTTCAAATGTAAACTCGGTTCAAGTCCGGTTTAATCCCAGTTCAGAGACTCTGAATTGGGATTAAACCATCTGAACTGGGATTAAACCGGACTTGAACCGAGTTTACATTTGAACCACTGTTCGAGAAATCGGGCCTTAGGGACTGCTAATATGTCCAGCACTGTACTGCGCATGTTGTGTGTCACAGTATCACTAAGGAAAAAAGGAAGTGAATGCTCTCAATCCACTGTAGGTATCACTAATGACAGCTGGCGCCATCTATCCTTGGCCTTTTCAGAAGCGAACCAGATTAGTGGGCTTAGTAGTGGACATGAAAATTCTCTCAGCCCTTTTTCCACCACTGCCAGGACCACACTCCCAAAGGAATGCGGTCAGGAGCTGTGATCCCAAAGAGGATAGGGAAACCACTAGAGAACGATACGATCGGATTTCGGGGTAGGAACAGAAAAAAAAAACGATGTTTTCCATTTTGTGGCGTATGACCGAAAAAAAGGTTGCTAATTTGTTTACACCCATATTGTCACATGCCATCGGAGCGGTGTTCGTCAACGCATTTCGAGAGGCTGTGGCGGAAGAGGAGAGCAAACTATTCAACCTGACACATCCAATTAACACTTCGCATGAACTATTCGTCCACCAAGTCTAGCTTTTGTACTAGTTACCAACACGGCAACAGTAAATATTATTGGTAGAAAAATGTTCGCTATTGTAAAGACCGCAAATTTTTTTTACTTTAACGTGTGAATTTATTACCCTCCATTATTCAAAATAGCAGCTTCAAAACAATGTGCTAATGAAAATCTGATTATAAGGCAATTAAATATTGCAAATTATTTATATAATTTTATACTTTGCACTGTCAATATTTATCATCTGTGATTATGCTTACGAGTTTGTTCACTTTGCACAAAATTATTCATAACTTTCTGCTTCAATAAAGAGACAGCCACAATCCTATCAACCCAACCCACACTATTTTCTACCCTTACACTTCTTGAGTGGACATTAACTTCAATCTGCTTATGATACAAGCCGCTTAAAACATCGGGCAAGAGCTGAGACTATGATGTCGCACACCCCCTCCCCCTACCCACCCATCCAAGCAGCAGAGTCTCGCTAAATCCCAGCGCTTTGGTCAGAATTTAAGCAGCAGGGTATCATAAAGGAGAATAAGCTCTGCGGTTTAGTACCTCAAAAGGCCCTCTTGAACGACAGCAGCAAGTGGAGGGAGTGGTCTCCGAACCTTCCTCCCCGGATTCTGCTTTGCCAAAAACCCACTCCAGGACCCGTTTCCTTCTCCTCCCCGAATTGCTGAGGTTCGCATTGGGTTGCAATGCCTGCAAGTCCGGAACTTCTCCCAAATCCTATGGTAGTAAAAAAAAAAGAAAAAAGTAGGAGCCAGCTGGGGAGGAGGAAGATGGTGGGGGTGTACACAACGGAGTTTGACCTATATCGGAAGACATTACTTAACATCGCTCATCAACGTCAGTCGATAGTTGCAGAGGGGGGCTTCTACAGAAAGCGCCATCCTTTATGCTGCTCTCTCGGGATATTTTTGTAGTTGGCAGGACTTTTTTTTTGTAGTCGTAAATTGCATGCATCCTTCCTGGATGTAAAACAGTGGATTGCAATCTGTTTCCTGCAGTTATACACCGCAGACTAGACGTTGCAGACGCTGAACCAAGATACACAAATCAAGGATGTTTTGTTCTTTGGTCTGACGGGGAAAGACTGCAGCAGCTTTTCAAATCCATTATCACCGTGACGGCCACCCTACTGTAAACGGCAACAAAGTTGGAATTTTCATAACTCCTTCACCAAAGTTAGCCACAATTTTTTGAAAAACCGGTCTCAAGTCGGGGACCACCCCCCTTTTTCTCTCTAGTCTGGGAAAGGATAATCGGAAATCGATGTATGGCGAAAAATATCCGGGCCCCTGCGTTTCAGTAGGAATAAATTAATTAGGCAGTTATCGGCTAGTGTATTATCCTCCAATGCACAAGTAACAATAATTATGCGCAACTGCCGCATTTCCACGCCAGAGGGGGGGAAAAATCGCTTCTTTAGCAGCCACACACATTCACACGCCGAGATCAATATTACGTCAAATTAAATCTGGAAAGGCGGCGGCATATAAATTAAGTCATTTCGCATATACGCCCTGCTTTGAAATTGAATTACCAGCTGGCGAGTTAGACGAAAAATAGAGACGGCAACGGAAGGAGCGACGTGGACGTACGGAATGCTTAAAATCTATGTTTGCAAGGGATCAACCGTTCGTTAGCTGCATCTCTCCCAAAGTCAACCCCCACCACGTCCTTTTTTTTTGATAACTCCAGTCCAAATTATATGAAAGGCACACATTTGCAGCTCATGCTGTCAAATGAAAATTTTCTGCGGCTCCCGAATATTTGAACACGGTGATAATTTTTGGAGGAAAGGTAGCTCCGGCAAATGGCACACCCTGACATTTTCCATTCGTCCTTTGAGAGGCTGGCAGAAACTTTGCTTTTGACTACCATGTATCCTACCATATTCGCTTTTTTTAGCTTACAAAAATCACTTCATTCCTACCGCAGCGAATTTGTCCGCATGCACAAGAACGTAATTGGAATCTGGATCCGGCAAGAAGTCTTGGCGAAGAGCAACTTAGGGGGTGGAACCTACCCCACCCTTCTCTCTCTCTCTCTCTCTCTCTCTCTCTCTCTCTCTCTCTCTCTCTCCCTTCCCTCACCACCACCACCCACACTTCTCTTACTCTGCTTTGCTTTCAGACTCCATTTCCCTTGATGGAATTGGTGGGAAGAAGACGGGGGTAAGGGTAGAGTTGAAGGAAAAGCCGGCAAGCCTGGTTACACTGCACGCTTCAGGAAGCCTTTCAGTGCTTTTGCTGGCAGACTGGAGTATGTGGAGGAGGCCACAGATCTGCTCTATCTACCTATAGCGCACTTTTGCCTCAAATCCAGTTGGTCGAATTACGTTCGGAATGTGTCGGAGCAATATTTAGTCCCTTTTGGTCCGGCCATATATGCTGCATTTCGCAGCATGAGGATTTGTTGACGGAGGTCTGGCCAACTCTGTAACCTCGGTATAGTGTATGCGGTTTGTGTCAAAGGCGCCTGCTTTTATGCTCAGAATGAATCTGTCTTCCACATTGAGGTGGCTGTACAGCGCCTCAGAAACTCAAGCTTCAGACGCGGTTGCATTCAGTAGACTCCAATGTGGTGTTTCAACATGTGGATGTTGAATTCCCCACGGTCTGCATGATTATGCAGATCCAGTGAATCATGCCAAATTACACTAACCATTGACATTGTTCATATACATTAACACTAGTAGTTTCCAAGTGAATATTAAGGAATCTGGATCATTACAAGTTCAACTGACATGTAATGGGCATACACGTGAGTTATGTACACAACTAAATAGCACTTTCTGCTCACCTGGTGAAGTCCATTTAGTCCTAAATGATGAGCCAGCAAGACAGAGTTTTCTCTCTTCATAAGCATGTAAACAAGTGCAAATTCTTGGATCATCACAAAACCCATGGATTCACCTTATGAATATGCATGAATCATATTTGTCCAGCAGTCCAGATGAGACCAATAACCAAGAGGGGGTCACAGCATGACCTTCGAGCATAAGCAAGTGGCTCCCTCCAGAGTATTTGCACACCGAGAGCAAATTCCGCAATCGGCAAGGAAAGTTCAATCAGCGGGCAAGGAACTGTAATGACGCTTGTGACAGGGAAAGGGAAAAGAGATAAGTGGGGCATTATGCGCATCAGAAGGGCCACATTACTCAGCCGAGTGATATTAATGGCAGGCGGGAGAGAGATTCTGCCTGCACGAACAAGTAGCCTCTCCATTCAAAGCCAGGCTGAAAAGCCTTTTCCTGGGCGAGCTCTCCATTCTTACTTGAACATAATCAGGGTCCTGAAGCGTGAATGCAGTGCGTGTGAATTAATTGTACAGAAGCGATTATCACAGTCTGAGGGTTTTCTGAAGGATTTATCGGCTTCAAATTGGGGAACGAGCCCCGTCTCTCTTGATTTCAAATTGGATCCTGTTGGCCGTTAAAGAGGAGAATGAATGGGGGGAGGAAGGGAAGGGGGGGGGGGGGTGGCNGTGGCACCTTTCTAGTCCGGAATCAAACTCCAGGGCCGGATCCTAGGGTGTAAGTAAATGCGGCTTAGTCGAAGTGGAATATATAGAAAAAAAGGGGGTGGGGAGGACATTGCATTTGAGCCATCGAATGAGGCCAAACGCGTGTGACGTTTCCCGATTGTGAATGTGGTTTCCTCTCCCGAGATTTAAATCGCGTTTCCCACGTCGACGGATTGCCACGATTAAGCTTTTAATTTCTGCTTTCCAAATATTTGCCGACGGAATTACCGTGCTGATAATCTCCCTGAATTCTTCCAATATTTGAAGAGGTAATTTTGTATTTACACTCCTGCGCCATCTTCGTATTCTGACCTNCCCCCCCCCTTTGCTTTCCAACTCCTTATCTCCTCTGGTTTGAGAAAGCTTGCTGATAAATTGGCGCAAGACGCGGGAGGGAAAGTTTGCGTTATCCGATTAATTTGCCACTTCCCAAGCCGACTAATAGCATTCATTCGATTTAAATCAATCCGAGTGCGCACTATCAGAATCCAACCTTGTTTATGTGGCATGCTTGCATTTCCATGAAGGAGAAAACAAACGGCCAATTTCGACCAGGATCTTGGCAAGAAGCCTGCCAGAGATAAATCGCACAGGAAAAGGCGTCGGCCTTAATCGCCACTCTTTAACCTCAGATTACAGACATGTGGAAATGATGCCTGCGCGGATGACTTGAAAGAATAGAGAAAAAAAATCAGAATTATACGAACGAGAGAATAATCTCAGCTTATATATGCTATTCAACAGGCCCTAGGCAGAATGAGGCGGGCAAGGTCTATTGTTCAGCTAGCGGCGCTTCATAAGAAGATAAGAGCTAGCTCCAGGGCCCTCGACCCACCCTTACCGTTATCTCCAGGCGCTAAAGCCGGAATTAAATGCGCCAATTAGCCATCATGACCAGTTGGTGGGGAAATTATACATGATGAGTGTGTACGACTATGGTGGACGAAAGGTGGAGTTGCGCGCTCAACTTTTGTAAATAGATGCAGTAAATTCTGGGCTCTGGAATGCGAGGGCACTGCTTTTGACAAATTATCGTTTAGGGAAATCGATAAATTATCTAGTGGATGTCGCACACTTTTTGTGCGGTGCTCGGGCTTGTGCGCCTAACAACTCTGCTTCAGGTGGCTCAAAAGAGCCAATTGGGTTGCAGCGCCACTCAGGATAACGGATGGCTGCAGGATATTACCGTGTCACACTATTCCATGGAAATCGCAGAAAATGTTCATGAAACTCTCTCCACCAAAAACCCCTGAATATTGCACAATGCGGTAAATACTCTGGTTTTGATTGAGTTGGTTATTACAATGTGCATCCACCAGACATTCTGTTCGATTGCACAACAAATCGAGCTTGCTATGATAACTTATGAATGCGTTAAAACACCTCGATGCAATCCAGCCGCGTGTTATGTACACATGAGACGCCTGGAATTCAGCGTATAAAGGGTGTAACTACCCAAATTGCCCCCCCCCCCTTTTGGATCAAACCGAACACTTGCAGCCATCCACATTTGCAAGAACTCGTTGATCTCTCTTAATCCCATTGTTATAACACATTAGCAGTTATTTCGCACGGCTGTGCAGACAGTAATTTTCTGTTTCTGTTCAACACTAATGCTATAGTTACCAGAACTCTCATAAGCACACATTTCACGACGACCCCTTTTCACGTCCAAATGTTAAGAATGGGCCTCCACAGACCTTTTATCCCCTTGGTGCGTTGCACTCCACACTTAGCAATCACAGTAAATCCCACCACAGTCGTAGATTCTACTTCATTAATTTAATCACAACGTATCTATAAATCTCTCCCTACCCTTGCAAGACCCCCCCCCCCCTTTCTTTTCTTTCGTCATCTCTCTTTGGAGCGTGCCGTGCAATAACATCCTGCTTATGTGGGCCAGAGAAAATCCAGGGTCGTTCCCTTCCCCCAGTTCGGAACCGCCTCCGAAAACTTTTGTCCGGCCATAGTTTCAGTAATCGGTCCAATATGGCGGAGTACGCAGGACCTCCAGAGAGGGCAATGGAATCTCGGCCACATGCCCACTATATGTGGCCATCGCACGCCATGTGGTGGCCAGCTTGTGGTCTCAGCGCTTGTACATGTCCTAGAAAGGGGGTGGGGGATTTATACTTTTTTCTCTCTCTAGCTCTCTCTCTCTCTCTACCCATGTCGCTGGGAGGAACCTATTGTACAATTCCAACCGCAACACCTGCTCTCGGAAATGATTGCCATGGAATGTTTCCGTAGTGGGGCAGTGGAGAGGGGGGGGGGAGGGGAATGCTTTATGGCAACTTTTTTCGGGGCATCGGGATTCATTTTTGACTATTCTCGAACTCGGATGCAGGCTGTTGCTTCCTGACCTTTTGTTTAGGGGGGTACTGGTTCATTTCCATCAAATGCAAAAACCTGTAGGTGTTTTAGTTTGCACGATTTTTTGCAAATGTAAATAAAAGTGACCTCTTTTCCTTGCGGCCGCTCAATTGCCCACTGGCATGACGAGGGTAAAACTTCAAATAAAATTGGAGAAGTCAGTCCATGCAGAACTGTCCCATTGAATTTAGCACGAATTATGCACCCAGCTACATGGCGTCAAATCAATGCGACAACTTTGCATGACCTGAGTTGTAATTAATTTGCAATTAAATGAATACTTCATAGGGCGGCTGTGGTAATATACTGTACACTTGTGTATAATGTAGGCTGCCTTTGAGAATATGAAGGCATCTTACTGAGGGCTGCAGGCATGCATGTATGACTTTTAAATAATAATGAAGCAAAATGGTAAAACCTATAAGCCAGTACCAGGCTCTGTTCCTTGGGTCGTCAATGTAAACATGTATTCACTGCTTTAGTCCCGATGTGCACTAAAATGAGCCCAGTGTGGCACAAATTAGTCATTGTTTATAGCCAAACCCCTTCCCCATCTTTTATTAATCTTCCACCCGAACAATTTTACAACACTGATGACTTTTCCTAATTAAGGAACGTTTCACAAGCTACTAACAATACCCGGAAAGTCTACTTGGACCCCCCCAGTATTTCACCTTATTTAAGCATACCTTCCTAAAGAGGCAATAGAATAATAATTGATGCCAGCCATAGTACACCTTCACCCCAGTCACATTTTCAGGGATTGTGCTAATGTCGTCCACGAGAAAGGAGCAGACCAAAAAAAAACTTCATCTGGTCTCATTTACGAAGCTCCGGAATGCGAAATATGCGTCAAGTACGACCTGGAATGTGCATTATAATTTATAATGCGCATTCCAGAGCCCAAGTGCCATATGGTCCACATTCCAGCGTCATTTGTCCGTCCCTTTCTTTTGTCGGCGACAGTACCTCTCTTCTGCAAGTATATGAAATTGCACATAAGTTATAGACCATATCCCTTCAAAAAAAATGAAACAATGCATCCACCGAACCTAAAAACCCATATGGAACGTAGCAGCCGTCCAAAAATTAATAAATCACACATGAATACCTTTCGTCCAAGGCAGCCCTGAACTCAATGTCTGACAAATTGAGCCCTCGCTCTTTTTTTTGTGAGTCTTAATTGCAGCAATTAGCCCCCGCTGACCTTCTCTTTGTCCTGAGACTGCAATCGACTCTATAGTACGTGCTCGAAAGCGGCGCGAAAGAAGATGGCGGCAATAGATTCCAGTGCCTTGGAACCACAATTAACGCTAGGAGAAGAGGGGCGGGCAGGGAGAGAGGAGGGAGTGCGGAAAGGCAGGAGATTGCACGGGTTTGAGCCAGGCTGACTATAGTACTTTACTAGCACAGAAGCCCGATGGAGCTCCCCGATTCCTTCTCAATCGATAGCTCGCCAAATTCCCTGCCTCCCATGAAAATGTGGAGCTTTTCTCTTCCCGTCCCGCAATTAATCCTTGACAAAAGTCTAGGAGGTAGCCGAGGTGCGTTGACCCCTTCAAGGTGTTGCGATTACAGCCTGTACCGCGTTGCCTTTGGAGCCCCCCCCCGGACTCAACTCAAGTTCCGAATAGCAATTGAAACGCAATTAATGGCACTGAAGGCGTTGGAGATGTCCAGCTGCGCGGTTTATTCTGGTTGCGACGTGATATTAACCCCTGGTGATTCGAAGTGAATGCTTTTGTCACAAAATTGTAGCTGCACAACACTGTACAATTGCGAATTTCGAGCCATTTAAAAGGTGACAAAAAATGTCGCGGTTTTTTCTGTCACGTGACGTTTTTCTATCGCTTTCTAACAACGTCATTGGTGCCATATGCACATTAGCAATTTGGCCTCAATCGTGTGACTTGTGAATATCCTGGGCTAATAATAGCAGCAAGTTCACCCTGAAAAATGGATCAGCGTAACCCCGGTGTTTTAGGGGCTAACTCCTTTCCATCCGAGTCACAACTTAACCTCCGAAAGATGTCTGACACCAAACTAGAGTCGAGAGACTGCCAGGGTGCTAATTAGCAGCTTCTCAAAGCGGCCCCCTAATGATGTAATTTTGAAGCTTGGGAAGTGGCAGGGGAGAGAGAAGGGGGGCGGAGCCGGGGAGGAAAGAAGGAGAGAGCCGAGGAAAGGAAGGAAGCGGGACGGTGAAGTCCACATCATTACCGGCAAGCCTATCCTGTCATTAATGTTTGATACCACCGACCAAACGCGCAACTTGGCCCTTACAAAACTTTCAGATATCAACAGTCTACCCTGTCAGGAGGGCGCCTCCCAATTTACTAGCTGATAAGAAGATTAATTAGGAAACAGCCACTTTGGTAATCATTATCGGTTACATGCCTGCTTCCCCACCCCCCCCTGTTTCGAAAAAAACGGAGCTTGCCAAGTAATTTATCGTCTCCAACGCAATCAGGTTGACAAGCACTGAACATCTCCTATCGCTGAAATTAAACTGCCAGTGTTTACAGCCATTTGTTGTTCTTCCGGGCCTCCCTGCTGGCCAAAGTAAGACAAATTGTGTGATGCTCTAATGTATTGAAATATACGGTCCCCTGTTATGATTGACGGTGTGAAATAAATGATGACGTCATAAGGCAGGCACGACCGACTTTTACACGCTCTCTTTCACCGGAGCCGAAATTTGCAAATCTTGATAAGCCAACTTGCTGCGAGAGCACGATTCGCACTTCACTCTCGTATCCGGAAAGGAAAAACCAATATCTAAGGAATCTAAAGCAAAGTTATTAAAAAATCAGTGGCTCACAGTTGGTTTCAAAGTGGAAATTACAATCGATATATCCCTAAAAGCCAATATGACGGTCTCGCGAGTATTGGAGCCCCGGTAAGTGACGGTCTGTGGGAACCATTTTCGAAGCAATCAGAAAGCCAAGGAGTTTCAACCGAAAAAATGGCGGAATAAAAAAAAATTATTCGAAGAAAATTAAACTGCCAATTATCTGGTAGCTAAGAGTGTAGCGGGGTTTACGTAGGACCGGCAGTGACAGGGCGCAAATTATTGCTGCCATTACCTCCTGCTCGTTGCACAAACTGAGACAAAGTCGAGTAACCCACTCCTCCTGCCTGTACTTTCAAATCTAGACCCGAGGCTTCGGCGAAAACCTCTCACGCACGTTCATTACTGTAATCGAAAGGCTGTTAGCAAGAGAACCTGGGTTAAAATCTCATTACCAGAAGGAGTCTCATGCAGACCTCACATTGCCAGGAACTGCGACTCTCGTCCTGCTTCCAAACCTCTGTAACACACCACTCTTCCGAATTACGCTCAACCTAAAAAAAAATAAACAAAACTTGAAAAAAGGACCAGGGAGGTTGTAAAGAACTCGGGGAATCCCCAAACTCAGGAGTTGCTTCTCGGAAAGAATAGAACAATAAAAGTTACCGAAAGCAATCGTAACACTGAGAACTTGTCCGGAGGCAGAGTAGAAAAGAGGATTTCAATGCAATAGGTGCCGTAACTTTTGAGCATTGCTACTACGGCTTTCGATATATATAGGAGGATTCAAACTTTTTTTATTCCTACTTTTTTTCCTAGTGTTATCAGCATTTTTGTTGCAATACGGTAATTCTCATTCCTGCGCTTGTTGGCGACAAGTTAACATGGAAACAGCGCACTCATTTCCAGACTTGTCCGAATCGAGGTCCACGCCAGATGATTTATCGGCAAAAAAAGAAGAAAAAAATATATACCCAGTCCGGTTCGATAATATCGGCTTTACGGTACGAGGCTTTGATCTAGTCGGACATACTAGATCAAGACAAAAGTGATGCATGAACAGAAAACACGAAAAAACAATTCGAATTTCCTGACCGGATATAACTTGATTATTTAATGCTTCGACGCACAGGTGGGGCCACTATCCATAACTGTCATTGCGTCACGCCACCTGACCTCAGGCGCGAAAACATCATTATTGGCGCCATGTTGTTAATTCGCCCTGGGTAAGAACCGGCTATAAACTCCCCTTCTGTGGTCAAAGGACCGGTTTTATTAGAGATGGAGCGAGAAAGCAAAATTGTAGAGGGGGTAAAAAAGAGATGGGGAGAGGGGGGGGGGGGTGCACCTTACACATTTCGAGTCCCGGATCGAGCGGAAATAAAACCGGGCGCCTGGTCCCCACAGGCGGGCCTTTTGGTTCCGGGAACTGGTCTCCCCTACGAGAAACAACCATTACCACATTAATTAATTAGCCAGTTGGGATCGTAATTAGAAATGCGTTAAAATTAGCAGCGGAAAAGTGGGAGTTGGGGGAGCACCCAGCGTGTGCATCAGAATTACTATGGAAGGGGGCTTGCTCAGGGAATGACTTTTTGCACAGCTTGCTGCTGGGGGTACAGTCCGGCTAATATTCGTGCCAGCACATTTCTTGCAATTATTCGAATCAATCATGCAAGAGCTGAAAAAACTGGGTCTAGTGAGGTGTATAGTGGAGAATCCGCGTTGTAATTAATGCCTTCCCAATACTAACGACATAGCAGCAGGACATTGCGAGTAATTCGCTGACGGCTGGTAGCAGATATATCATCCTTTTGTTGCGACGAGGGGGGTTCCCGCAGAACTTATTTTCCGACTGGAATCCCATTCCAACAAGTAAAGTCCCCCCGCGATTCCTGGGCAAGATGTCAAGATGCTGCTATCCAGCCCATTTTCTGCCAAGTCACAGAATGAAATTTGAAACGTGTAATCTAGCAAGAGGAGACTGGTCGTAACGGCGAGATTAATATTCTCTGGATAAATAGCGGGTGTAAAATCCCGACCTACTTAACGCTGCACTGGAAGCTCAAACTCAGCATTTGAAATAAACTCGCTTGGAAAATATTGACGGCTTTTTTGTTGGGGATAAGACATGTCGAGAGGGGTCAATTATTTTTCATACGAGATGAAGCATATTCTTTCTCCTCTAAAAGTAATACTCCAGTGTCGGGTGTCAGGAAAAGTTGCCAATATTTTCTGACGAATGCACGTTTACTCGGGTCTTTTGCGCCGGAGTAAGTGCTCATTTCTCAGAATTCATAGAGTCCATTGGGTCTTGATGTATACAACCATTAGGCACACTTTCGCACTAGAAATTTAATGTAGTGGACAAATTTTATTACTGACTTCCACAGAACAGTTTTCAGTTCGTTAGCAAAAGGTATTAGAGCATCCAAATACATTTGGTTTTGAGTATATCACCCTAATGTGCCTGGTGTACTGTACCTGCATTCATGCTGTGTTATCAGAATTGGGCGCAGTGTGTATTACATGGTATACTTTTTATGTATAGGCCTATAGGGAAAGAGAAAATAACATAAACAGAGAAATCACCTGTGAGTAATGAAACCAGAATGAGCCTCTTGAGTAAACCCAACACATGTTCTACTTATCAAATGAATAAAGAGCCTAATGGACTTTTAGAGGCTTCCCAAAAAAGGAAACACTCTGTCACGACATGATTACATGAAGAATATTTTAACTGCATCACTTTTTATTAACGTGTACAAAAGATAATACAGTTGTTGTTATTATTGACGTGAATGATCTAAAATTTATTATTTATTTACTTTTATTAGGTTTTGGAATAAGAATGTCAGATATGGTTTTTTGATAGTAACATCAGCATATCACCCATATATGAAACATCTCCCCTCGATAATAAAAAATGATAATTGCGAAATAAAAATAAATAATAAAAATGCCTCCTTTGCGGTGTAAAATTATAACGATTTTTTTTTATTTTTAAGATTTGATGCATTGGTGCTACTATGAGGGTCCAAATCACTTTTTCTTACATCCGAATTAGATGAACATATTCTTTTGGTGTCCAAAACGCGCACGCGCCGAAAGGTTTCCTTGTTCGTATGATCACGTTAACTCCCAGCCTTTAGCGTGCCTAAGGCGGAAACTCCCTAATATCAAGCTCGACTATGCAATTTATTGAACATTTTGTATTTACATGCTCGAATCTACCCCGATTCTGGTTGTTTTACTATACACAACAGGAATCTCTACGCTTGAGACCCAAAATGCGAATGGAACGGTGGGAATCCCAGCGTCATACTGCAAATGTATTCCAACTGAAGCTCACCGCTATGTAAATGCCATTCCGCATTTGGAGTCGAAAAATAAAGGAACGCCTGCAGCAGTCTTTCTCCCCACCACCACCAACCCCTCCCCCCTCTTTTGGCGTAATTTCCTTCTCCAAGTCTTACTAAAGGAGAGAGGGGAGCAAAGGGTAAAGAGAGAGAGAGAGAACGCTGGAATTCCTCCTTTTCTCTCTCCCCCACTTTCCTCTCCTTCCCCCTCATCCCAACTTTACCCCGTCGCAGTGCTCCCTCACAGCCGCCGATATTCCGACGGATTCCCACACTAACAGCCTCTTTCCAAGTCGAGACGAGATAAGGAATAAGAACAATCCGGGCGTTTCAGCCTGAGGGATACCAGTATTTTGGCACTTAGCTTTCATACTATGTTGCCAACACCCTACCTTAGAAACTTGCGCCCGCCCTCTTTTTGCTGAACCTTGAATAGTGTTCAAGCATTTGGGGTGTTTATCCTGCTTAGAAATTAGGACTCCTTCTGGTATGAAATGTTGGTATTGCAGTTTAGCGAAAACAACAAGGTAGGTCCATTTTTGTGGTACTATACGACCAGGCTGTTTTTATCCAACATTTTCACTATGTAGAGGCCAGGCTCGTTTGACATCCTATCCAATTGTTGTCCACTTGGACATTGCAGTAGGATTTATAACATCCTGGTCGTACAGTATATGCCATAACACTGTTCAACATTAAGCCTCCTGGGCTCGGAAACTCTGTATAGGTAAGCCTATTTCAGCAAGGTAAAGCAGGGTAATTTGAAAAGGTTTGGTGTGTTCACGTCACTGATCCAAAATTACACCCCTGTGACGTTCTCCGCAACCAAACACTAAACAATGAGGAATGTCCCAATGACACTCGTATTTGGGCCTCTAATTAATGGCCACAGCCGGGGAATCTGCCTTTCGTGATCTGCTGATAACAAACGCCACGCTGGCATTAATCAGCGAGCAAGCTCCCCCCCCCCCTCAGAGCATTGTTGCATCCCGCACTAATGACTACACCCTGGCACTGCTTGCAAATGTATTCTGTGCCATGAATAATACAAAAAAGTCCACACTTACCTTCAAGTCAACTCGCTGATTAGCAGCACCTGCCACGGAAGGGTAAAATCTCCTTTCAGGAAGCCTTTGTTGGAAATTCTGGTAGCGTTTCACATCTTGACAGCTAGGAAAGGAAGAGGCCAAAAAAGTTGAAAAAAGTAAAGCAATTTTCAAACCATACTTGCACGATATTACTCTAGGCGCCTCTGCCACATCATCAAGACTCCTCGAGAATCGTTATTCACGCTCCGTAATAGCAAAATATTGGAGCTGACGGATCCACAGAGAAGGATGTGAGGGTTTTGCAGCCAGTTTAATGGATTTTTTTTTAACCCCCACCTCTTTTGCACTGCCATGAAACTTAAATTGCACCCACAATGTAGGCTGAACGCCACCGTTTTTACCCTACCATGACATGGGCGAATATGTAAAACGATGCAATTGCTTGGATTTCAATTTTGAAAGACGGAAATTGCACACATACACTGGGGGTTAGAAAAAAAAATCTAGGCTGTCCTGTATGTTTTTTTGCTAGGGTTCTGGCACCCTGTTAGCGTTGGTGGGGTTTGGCACAGGCCCCCTTTTAATTAACGCGCGTTTCTACCTCCCATGGACGGAGGTTGGGAATGAGAGGGGCCAAGCCCGGTTGGAAATCGCCGGATTGGGCTCCTTCCAAATCCCCTGACATTCACCCTGGCAAGTCTCATGCCAATGTCAAAATAAATCCCCGACTTTCGAACCGAGAGGCTAGGAGGGGGTGGCCCAAATTAATTACAAAGGTATAAGTGACTTACGCCTTTCCTTTACGACAGACGTTTTAAAGAAATCCCGACTCCGGATATTTATTCCGACAGAATTTCATTAAATCAGGGGAACGAATCCTGTTGTGTGCTACGGATCCGGAAAGGTTATGAAACAAGTTGCCTCCTGGGGTAGAATGGAATTTCTTAATTAAGGAAAACATTTGCATCCAAGGCCTCTGTAACAAATACCCACTTGAAATTTTCTTCCAGTATGTTGTGTAAAACTGATAGGCCCTACTACAGTATATTGTTCCGGCAGAAACAATTTTCCAGACTCGAGAACCTGAAATATCTTGCCGAAATAAGGCTGCTTTCTGAGCCACATATTTGGTTTTGTACCGTATATATACAGTTGTCAGGCTTCCTAAAAACTTTGCATAAACTTGATATGATGTAACAAGATAGTCATTAATCGCACTAAATCTTGTAATAAAATTCATTTCAGTGAATGTAGTGTCACATTACACAGCCCCTTTCTGAGAGATATCACTGATCGTTTCCAGGATTGTTACGGGAGAAATCAAAGGGCACAATGTATCAAGTAGAGAAGTGCATGTCAGGCTTTCTCCTGCAATAAATCCGGAGCGAAGGACGCAAAAGGAGAGTGATGCATGCCGGTACTCATTTGCTAATTAGTTCGAGATTAATGCGGCAACATCTCCTTGGGATAGGCCAACCCTTCACTTGTGTGGACACAGTTTGCCAGCAGATGGTTGACGATGACTCGACCGAATTGCCTCCGGGCGTAAACATTCCTGGGGAGGAAGGAATACCGTATTTCGCCCGAAACGAGACCATTTCTGCACTAACACGACACAGCCTTATCCAGGAAGTGCGATTTAAGCTTGCATCACTCACCGCTGGGAAACTCCAAATCCTGATTGGAACTTTGTAAACAAGCTGGGTGTTGACCTTCCCCCCGGAAAATATTTGCTCCAAAGGTTACTTCGCCCTTTGTTCTAAGCCTAAAATAAGGAATATTCAAAGAAGAGAGCCGTTGGAGGAAGGGCGTGTCAAAACAGAAAAGATGGCTGCCGTCGCGCGCCCCGGAGTGTAATAGCATCCAACACAATGACCCCCAGAGCAAAAAGAACGAGGGCCACTTCTGAAAGGAAGGCCAGTGCCAAAGATGGATGGGAAGGGAAGATGGGGAGGAAATATGGAGGAATGAAGGCGCCACCGGCGCCAGAAGTAGTTCCTGCCTATACATCAGAATGGAAGGCCGTCACTCACTCAGCCCTGTCCAAAGACGCCCATTCACCACTTCACTGTTGGGGACAATCCTGCCAATGGTCTTTCATTTCATTCCATTTTCCACTAGGCTTTTTTTCTTGTTGTTGGTGCAAAGGTAGCGAGCCAGTGAGCCAGCCAGCCGGCTTCACTTTGGCGCTTTGTAGGTAGGCCTACATGCCGCGAGTCCGTGCTTCCCATGCAGCAGGCAATGCAATAACCAGCTGCACCCAACCCACACCTTTGATTCCAGCTCTGAACTGCCTCTTCATTCCGTTGCAGCGGCATCGCGCAATCTGGCCATTATTGCCCAGATGGGTGGGTCCTCCTCCAATTCGGTTCCAAACGAATGACCTCCGCTTGCCACCGGTTACTGTCTCTTTATGGCCCATTCCAAGGAGCGTACAACCATTACACATAGAAAGGAAGTAGATTCCGAGGAGCCAGTTATTTGCAAATCGGGGTATTCGAATGGAGGTAACGGGGTGGTGTCGGCTGGGAGGGAAGGGGGAGCTGGGGGGTGGATATGGCCCATTCGGTATTAGTGTGCAGACACCAAAATCATTATCGAGGGCCTTGCCTGCTTCCTATAAAGCCCGGAAAGGCCTCGCTGTACTATTGGTCTCTGGAATAATAAAAAAATAAAGGGGGGGGGGGAAAAAGAAATAACCAAACTACCAGGGAGAATGGAGAAAAAAATCTGGAAACTTTGATGCGCTCCAGCGGGTGAGGCCTGACCTCGGGAAATGAGAAGCCAAAAGTTTGGAATAAGAAAAGTTCCAAAGACCATGTTTCACATCGATGCGGAGTGTACGGTATATTATGGAAAAGGGTCGGGGAGAGAAGCTTACAAATGCAGGTGTAGATAACCGGGAATTGGTTAGAAATAGGGGTAGGCGACAAGTGCTTCGGGGGCCAACCGTACGAAACAGAAGGGGTCGGTTGTGACACAAGAGAGAGCCTTTGCAGACAGGAAATGGAGTTTTGCTGAAATGGGGCTTCCGTGAAGATAAGCGCCGTTCGAATTTCCCCGCAGTCCAATAGTCCGGCTTTTGGGGACCGGTTAATTTATTCCACTCGCGTATGGAGGCGTAAATTGAAGGAATTAAATTTCACACGAAGCTATAACCCGACCTAAATAATAATAGCCTATACTAGCCCAGAGTACAAAAGCCCGTTACTGTTCATTGTATAAAACCGGCATGACCTAATCCATAATTTTGGACACAGACAAACCCGAGATTTTTCGGCCCATGGCGATACGGTATATTTACCATTGTGAACGTTTGATGAGGTCGACAACCGAGTAACACATTTAGTCAGTAAAGAGAGGAGTTTCCCGATTAATTCCATCTGAGTCGTCGGCAGCCAACAAGCAAACTCCTTGTTCAATTAAGACTTGGCGCTTCCACTTTGCGGTTTTGCTCCGATTCCTTTGCAAGGACTCCAATGCTATTGTCGAGTTTCGATTCCGTTAAGCTCCAGATTTGTTTCCGAAATCAATCGTAAATACGAGCCCGCACCGTACCCATTACTTCCAATGATGGCTCTCATTACTACAGTTAATCTGACGTCAATGAAATTGCAACTCTCCGAAGGCCTTCCAAGAAGCTAATTAATGTGAGAAGCTCATAGGCACAGTTATACGGTTAGGTTTTAGATGGGGGAGGGGAAGTTTGAGGTCTGCCGAAACGACCCAACCGGAGATGCTCGACAGGTCTTCAATAGGCACTACGAGCTGGAATCATAGGTAATAAGGTACTAATATTCCAACCCAAAACTGTCTGACACACTTTCGAGAGGGAGGGTAGGGGGGTTCGTGTTTTATCAGCAAAATTAGCCTGGCGCGGATATGAAATTCAAAACGCACTGAGCCGATAAATCAAAACGGAACGAGTGAGTTATGGCTCGAGATGGGAAACGTTCCCGGTTCCGTACGTCTAAACACAGTTCCTCTTTGTCGCTCATTTTTTCCATCGCCCATACCCATTTCCTGCCGAGTACGAGTAAAGGTGAATTCATTTTTTCTCTCTGTGTGTGTTTTTAAAACCTCCCGCTCTCTGGCAGGAACCAATCATTTTTAGCCTTCGGGACCAATGTATGTCGACCTTCTTCGGCCATGAATAAGCACGCTTTGCATTTTACGGGTGGTGCCCGCCCCTCCCACTTCGCATCCACCATGGTATACATGTAATCCACACCGCAGCTACAAATGCATGCAAAATGCCATATGCAATCTTGCAGATGTAATACTCCGGGGAGGGTCTGGTAATAGGGAAACGCTTGCCCGCCGCAATTTGTGAACTACTATACCAAAAATTGGATCGAAAATGAAATGGCCCAAAAGAACATTTTATTTTATATTCATAACTTGCCCCTAGCTGGCGGAGGAAAGAGCTCCATAGAGCAGCTTACACTATCCGCCAACCTGCAGGCGCCTTAGTCTTGCACCGCTTCTTTTACACAGGGAAAATAAGAATATACGGGCACCTTGCATTATCTTTCCATCTCGTTATAAACGGAAAGATGATTAGACCATTAAACCTGGCCCTCTTCGGTTGTTCCAACGTTTTATAAACCCTCTTCGGAGATGCAAAGACGAGGAAAGAAATAATCAATTTTTTTAACCACTTGTCGTTGCGTTTACCAATACTTCACTTTTGTCGATCACTTAATAAGTCTAGTACTCACGTCGATTTCAATTTTGTGCAGGGAACGATATGGCGTGGAATTTTCGTCGTATGACTAACTACTAACTTAGCAGTACCATTGCACTACACTGGTATCATACTAAGAAGAAGTAACTATAGTAGTACCATGAAAATTCCACCCATGGATAATTCATTTGTTTTGCATTGTTTGTAACCCGACGCCTTTTCGAGGAAACGTATTTTTCGATCAGGAATGTTTCTGCATTTCAAAATTTAAACCCGATACCGTATTTTTTGTGAATTGACTGTGCATTAATAATTCTCCGTCAATTACGTTCATTTCACTTATTTGGAGCAGTCTCCAGCAGTTATTGGTACGAGATCAATCGCTGATATCCTAATATTATACTCCCAGTTTATATTCCTGAGTTTTGAGCTATTGCAGTTATGTACAAAAGGTGGTGCCAGATATTAATAGGGTGTAGTACACAATTCTGACCGAGTCCATATATGTGTAAGCTGACATCAAAGACAAAAGCACTATGATTAGTGTTTTTTGCTGGGAAGTTTTTAGGGGTGACCTTGTTGTCGAGTTTTGCAATCGGAAATCTTTAGAGCTATAGTACTCAGCATCTCAGTCTGACGCAATAGTTACTGTAATGTCTAGTGACTAATATAAAACTCAAAAAAGGACTAGGTTATTTCGGAATGCACTGCCATTGGCCTGTGATGCCTCTGCAGTTTCAATTTGATTGGTAGGCTACCGGATGGTGCCCTTGTCTCTGCTTCTGACTACATTTACTACTAGGCCCGCCCGATGGACTATTGCATCCCGTCCACCAGAATATCATTTCACCAAAAATTAGCCTGCACAGCAATAAAAGTGACTCCTCATAGTCCTGTACCCCATAGAAAGCACCCCTGCTTTTTATTTGCTCCTCCATGGCACAGACCAGCACATGATTGAATTTTGTACAAAGCATGGTGCACCACAGCCTCAATGTGTGGTTGTGCAATAATAGCTTTTGGATAAATCAAAATTACTGCATCTGCTTAGATGCCGTAAATGACCAAATCATGCATAAAAATTTAAGCATTTGTGTGTTATAATCCTACGCAACCCTATCACGATGCCGCTAGGCCTACAGATTAATTTCCTGACTAATGCATATACATTATATATCAGCTAATGCAAATTTTAGCTGGAGGCATGCGTGAATTGATATAGCCTAATGGCGCAGAGTAATAGAAAATTCAGTAACTTTTGCACAGTATCCGCTCTTTTAAAAAAAATCCCTCCCAAGAAGTAAAAAAAACTTCAATAAAACCGACATCTGATAGGATATATAATTTGTACAGTATCTAAAAGCGATAACTCAATAACTAATACACACAACAAAAAAACGCAAGGCTGATATAACGAACATTGATATCATTAGCAGTTTTACGAGAAAGCAGTGACAGTGTAACTGTACAATTTAGAGAACCAACCTCTGCACTGATTTGGCTCATTGTGCAGTTTCTCATGCAATACCCAATTAGCGCAAGCTTGCTCAATAAGTATCCTACACTGCGGCGCTCTTAGTGAAATGTATCAAATTTGTAAGGAGTTGAAAGAAAAAAAAACCTACAGCAGAAAATGACAACGGGCTGAGAGGAAAAAGATCAAAGGCGTAAAATTCAAATGAGAGTAGGCTACGAGCACTTCTCTCATAGCCTGAAATTTGTGTTCGTGTGTGTGTGTGTGTCGTAGATGGTGGAAGAAAGGGGCGTTCAGCAAAGCAGATTAGCACTGCTCCCTTTAGGAGGATGGCACACAGAAGAAAAGGAGGGAGAACTCAGATTTTGTAAGATGTCTACTCTAAAAAGGCTCCCAGCATAAAAATTTTGCTCATGTTTTCACCACTTCTCTTTTTTTTCCCTCCCATGCGCAAAATGGAAGAAGTGCATTATGAATAAATAACACCGTAACTTCCCTGCATGGTTGCGTTATCAATATTGTTCTCAAGGAATTTTCCCATCCTATCCCCTTTACAAAAATGACTTTTTCTGTTGCTTCCTACTCCCTTCCAGGTGTTTCGAACATTTTGGGCCGCGGTAAAGTCTCCCGGTAGGACAATTTATCGTTCCTTTGCACGAACCGCGGAGAGAACGAATTAAGGCGAGTCTGCGTACAAAAAAAATAAAGGCCCTGCAAAAAGCGGTTTGCGCACGGAAATTGGTCGAGGAATATCGGACGCCTTTTAGACCTCAAATTGGGGAACTCTGCACCAGAAGCCAAGTAACCTATGAAATGTGAGCCTCCCGACGCCTATACTCCACTGCTCGCGGAGAAGGAAAAGCGACAGATTCGGCCCATAACTTTCCTTACCTGCCTTCCATTTTCTTAGCCCTACATGCAAAATTTGCAGGGTCAGAAATCTCTACTTCATAGGGCTGCTTCATATCTGGCTATATATAGTGTGGGTGCCCGGTTGTGATGACTTATGTGCGTGTACAGGGTGGAAAATATATTCTGGATTTAGGCTCAAAATTTTGTTGATGTGATAGTGTCTGAAGTTGTATACATTCTGTAAATAAGTAAAGCCACACAAGGAAATATGGCATGGCTAAACACACTAAATATGCGCAAGTACGAGTAGTTTGGATTTTTAAAAATATAGCAAAAATTGCATTTTTAATATCCTGTTTCTGTTTGTGTCCCCATAACAAGCAGTTTAAAAGTGAGCTATATCCACAGATAAAATTGCAATTAGCTGAAGCCTAAATTTGCTATTTGATATTAATCCTGATATAACTATTTTTGCTCATACAGATATTCACGGTGTGGGTTAAAAATCACTTCAACTTTGCCGCAGCCGGACTATACCCCCGGAAATCCATGCATAATTTATCTTCCAAAATGTGACGCCATAATGCATGGGATTGTGGACCACCCTGCACACTGCAGACACCGCGACTTTGTCATCATTACTCACGGCACTAACCATAAGTAGACTGCAAGATCCCAAGTTATTAAACTGCAGGAAAATGTACAAGAAAAATAGTGCAGAAGAGAGCTCGAGAGAAGAGAGCTATTGCAGTTCCATGTCGTCAATCAATGCCAGCTTAACAACAACAGAACACGCCCGACATATTGATACTCTCTCGTCAGGTACAAAATACCTGTCCGGCAAATTGATGGAAAATATGTCCCGGAATGAGGTTTGAACTGGCCATGGAATGTAGCCTGCTGGAAAATACCTCTCCACTCCAATATTGTTGAGGAACCTCGACTAAAACGCCGTACCCTCAGTTACAAAACCACGATGCCCAAAATCTCTCGGGTAGGTAGGTCCCTTGGTCTGTGCGGGAGGTTACTGGTCACAGGTCAATGGGACGCTACATGGTCGGGGCGGTCTGAATGCCAGTCCAAAACCTCCCTAGGGGTTTTGGTTTGGATGCATCTCTCTTCCATTAGGGGGTCCGGCTGCTTGTGGTATGTGTGTCGGTGTAGTGTGTAGCCTGTGTACACGCTCCCGGTCCACCTGCTGCGGACAGATGCATTTTAACGCCAGATCGTTAACCCCACTTGGGACTCGCCCATTAGGACTGGGGATCGTTATAACGGTTACAGAACAAAACGATCAGATCAGATAGTCGTTCTGTCTTGGGCACATTTTGAATTGAGCAGTCATTCTTGTGTTTTACAGTAAATTGCGCTGTGTGCACACCTGCGACAGAACCGTTTATCACCTTAACTTTGATAAATACAATGCCAGGTTTAATATCATTTTCATACATCAGTGAGACACATACTGTCACTAATGGCCTGTTTCACTCTTGACTGATTTCGCTAAATGTAGCACCTTAATAACTGGTACCTCAACTTTAGACACAGATAGTCAAACTCCAGTCTTCTCTAGGGGTATAAATTGGGGGGGGATATGTTAATCCAATACCCGCCTCATTGTAAACGGTAATTTCGATTTTAACTCTAGATGAACAACCTCTCGCGAGTAGAAAAGGGGGCTCCAAATGACCTTCTACCCAAGCTACCAGGGAACAAAAGGCTGCTGCCTTGCAAACTTGGTTAAGATAAGGGGAATAGGAGAGCCCGAGGGCTGGTGGAGGGTGTGCAGGGTGGGTGTGAGCACAGAAAAGTTGAACCAACTCCACCTCTCTCTTTCTGTCTCTGACTCTGTACGTCGGTTTGGTAGGAACCCAACCTCCCGTGTCGTATTTGATTCCACTTGCACCCCGTCTCTTTTTCTCCAATCCTCTGGAAAATAGGAGGACGAGTGTTGCCTAGGACACGTTTTAGGCGGTTCAGCACCTCGCAAACCGGGTCCTTTTTTTATCTCCTCCCCCGCCTTTCCTCCCCTTTGGAGGGAGGAAAGTTGCAACGCCTCCTGGCAGCTTAGTCCCGTTCAATTCCGATCACGCACGCATAGTAGTCACAAACCCAAGGCTTTGACAGTGAAGGAACAGGCTCCGCATTTGGAGATCTGGTAATTCAGTAATGCAGGCGCGGTGCCGAAATTAATGGCACGTCTGGTCGGGAATTTCTCTCTTATTGTAATACAGGAATGGATGGCGAGGACGTTCCTAATGGATAGAATCTGCAACTGCGGCAATTCATCACTGACTGGCGCTGCCTTCTCTTGTAAGAGAAGAGAGACCTATCACGCACTATGGCGCTATTAAGCAAAAGTAAGTAATGGGCGCTCGGATTTTATGAGAAGTTGATTTCATTTCTTGGTTGTTTAGGGGAAGAGTTTGGAAAGGAGCACTGCACTAAATCTTTCCTCATGACCACTTAAAACCTAAACACATTACATGGTGACTGAACGCTCAACCTCCCAACACAGGCGCCCATTCATCATTTCAAATCTATAGCAGTTGAATGCTCTTATATATAATGGATGGTTCATCAATGTCCCACCTGCAGAGCCTTTCAAATAATATATTCGCTATTTCAACAAGGTAAACAGCTACCTTTTATAGAAGCACTGTTAAGCGTGGCTGGTGTATTATGTTTACTTTTTATAACGATAAATGCAAGGACTCAGCCAGAAACTTTTTAAAATACTTTCGGTCTACAACATGCGACTTGGAAATCACATTCGGATCTACTTCTTCTGATTTTAAGTGTCAACCGAGAAAAAAAGTAGAAATTTCAGCGACTCAACCCTTCTAATGACTTTGCATTTATAGGTGGAAGTGTGGAATAACGTGAGTTCGGCCCGTCTGGATTCGTATGTTGTTTAATTCAAGTACATCCACTTAAGATTGCTTTGTTTTTATTATCCAGTGCTGAGACTACTGTATGAGGCAACAGTAAATGTGTTGGAAAGTCGATCGCCCTATTTTACTTTACAAGGACTTGTCTAAGCTGAAAAGACAGCAAAATCAGACGCAGAATGAGACGAGCCATTTCTCATCTCCAGAAAAGCAGTTCTCGTATCACTATTCAAATCTTTCGAACCAACTCAGTCGCGGCGGTTATTTTCTTCCTGTCCCCCCATAAACCTTTCGCTGACATTTTTAGTGTCCGCTGGAATCGTGCTTGGCCTAATTTAATCCGGTAACCAATGTTCCCGGGATTTACTCAGCTTCTGAGATCTTGTAGTCATGCAAAAACGGGAAGCCCAAAAAATTTCGGAATCCAACTCTCTCTCTTTTTTTTGTTCCCAGACTTTACACTCGTCATAAAAGCAGAGGGCAACATTACCCCTACTTCCTTACACTGATTTACTGCAGAGTCGCATTTTACTGCTGGGATCGAATCAGAAACTTGTTATGGAACATGCTGTTTGCAGATATAACCTTGAACTAAAGCACTAACGTATTGTAATGCATATCATGCCCTCCTTTTTTGTGCAAAACTCAAGTGAAATTCCATAGCAGCATCGTTAAGCTAATGAGATTTAAAATATCACCGGCGTGTCCCTACCAAAATGTGGTACCAGTAAACATGATATATGCCTTTTTCTCATTTTTTCCCGCAAATGATCTATAGAGAGTATATATCGCAGCGGATGACAGGTACATTCACTCAAAAGTGCACACAACGACGGCTGCAATTCGAACAAACTGTCAGGTGACAAAACCGGGACCCAACTGAATACCAGTGCTCGATTACTCATTCACCCCGCACCTTGACAGATCAATCTGGACTAAACTTGATTCGGCGAACAGCCTTTCAAAATTCAGGTGCTGAATCTGAGCGTTGAAAAGGCATCGCTATCCTGGCTTCATAGGGGAGTTCCAGCTTGGAGAAAATGGGGCACGAAGGACCCCAGCAGTTTGAGAAATTCTGGATGTCCTTCCACTCCCATTTACCAAAATGGCGCGATAACAACTGTTGACAATTGGCCCGCTTTAATTAAGCGTTTGACACGCCCTGCAAAAGCGTCGATGACAGATTCAATTTACTTGGCTCGTTACAATGTTTTTGTTGTCTCGCCGTTAATCATTCGTGACGTTCTACAACTCTAAGGGGGTTGCCCAAAAGGCACTCGAGCGATCCCTGTGCTGGAGGAAGAAAACGTTTTATCACTCATTTAATTTTCTAGAGCTCTACAGTTGTGTTGCAATTTCAAGGAGAAAAAATATCACAATGGCGACCGAATTTTGCTCCCAAATTGAACTGACCCACATCTTTTCACATCTGGGAAAAGGGTCACACAGTATCACAGCAGTCCAGCCTGGCATTCCTACTCCGGCGTTTTCCTTCAGCAAAATTGCAAGTTGGATCACGTCCCCCACACCCACAACCCTCCCCGCCACCTACCGGCGCTCCGACTCCAGGCGATACGTTGGTAACAAATACGAGGATGCAACGTGCATGTTTCCAACCGAGGTGCTGAACGGAATTGTTGGAGGGAGATTTATTCCCAATCCCGGAAACCTCCCTAGATTTTTTTTCCTCTACTCTTTTTTTTTATCGAACCTCAGAGTTGGCACAAGTTTATAGAACCCCAAGTTAGATAGGCACGTCTACACGTTGGTTGAATTATCAACACAACTTTGGGAGCAATGAATCCGATACGGGTTGTCTCGCTGCAAAATTATTCATCGCCAAGTTTGCAACCGCACTTTCTCTATACCGTCGTAAGGTTACGTTTTAATGACAGCGGAGATCCAAAAGCGACTTAATTATCCGCCGCAACTCCGGCTCCTGTAGTTGTGCCGACCAGGATACATATCCTGGAGGATTTGGCCAAAGGGTGGCGTTAAAAGCCGAGACTAAGCCGGGCATGGACCTGCGGGATTTTCGCCGCCTGATAGGGACGGAAACCCGCTGGCCAGAATAGCAACTACCTACACAGCATAATTTATACCCTCAGAAATGGACGCTTTATTACTCACGGCTTTTAGCCGCAGAAAGAATCAGCTGCGATACCCAACGGGACTAGAGCTGTCAGATTACTCAATCTCATTTTAGTGTCATATAAACGCCACGCAATCTTATCGTGCGCTGCTCTACATAGATGGAGATATGTTAATGTTTGCGGCAATTAATCTCAAATTATGATATTTACGATAAGATAGAAATCAGTATCGCAGTAAGATGCGGAATCTTTAAAAAAATTAATGCATTCGGACAAAATTAATTTTTCAAATCTTTGAATCAGGCGAAATCGTAATTAATCCGATTTCACCACACCCTATGACCTCATAGGAATTCAATGTTCTATTCGCCTATACCTGAGGAATATCAGGCTTATGAGCACACGGTGTCATCGACACAATATTGCGATCAATTTTGCTCGGTACGACGCACAAAGTGAAAGGAGCTTTCAGATATTCTGTACCAATAATCGAAATATATCCAGGTTTTCTGGCGGATGGGGAACATTTTTTGCAACTTTAAGATTTTATTACCAAGTTAATATCACTCCACGATTAATTTAAAACAAAAAAACTATGGCTTGCATTCACGACATATGCTGTATTACGCGATGTACTGTACAGTTTCGTCACAGTCTCGCAAAAAATACATAAACACACGTACTCTCTGGATTTCAAATACCACCGTAATGTTAGGAGCTCTTCACTTTTCAAGTTCATGAGCTGAACCGGTGTGTAATATCATTTGGCACAATACTTGTCTCCTAGCGTTGCGTCTCTCTCAAAGTTCTCCTGGGGAAATATCTCCGGGCTGTGGATCAGACCCAGGAATTTCCTCGCTTACGACCCCGACCCCCCAGCTCCCTACCCCCTCCCTCCACCTCCAAGCAACGCCCGGGTCACGCTGAGAAGGTTTTCACATTAATCGAATCCCACTCTCCAGTTGGTCCCAATTTCTCCAGGGGAGTCTATGGCAGGCGACAACCTCCCCCCCTCCCCCTCCCCTTCTCCCTAAGTCTAGCTGACATTTTTTTAGAGCCAGAGAAGGGGAAGGCGGGGTGGGTAGCCAAACAGTGAGGATTTGTCAGCACAAGAAACTTGCACTACAGTAGCTTCGCAGGACAAGTTGTGAAAACAGAATTTGTTCATGCGGAAATTCTGCCCCACTCGGATTATTACTAAACAACAGCACGCAGACGGACCTACAAAAAATTCCAGAGGACGTGAAGCGGACATTTTTTTACAGTGGACCCAAAAAAACGTCCAGTAAAATTTTTATCCTGGGGAAAATAACCCGCGCTTTACAAGTACTTGACTGCGCACTGGCATACCAAATAAAAGCCAGGAATGTGGAGATAATCAGCATTTAGGACACGCTCATTTGGCATGGAGGGGGCAATGCCGCGCAGGTTATCTAGGATAGTTTACTGCCAGATTCTGGACGTAAAGAGGCTGAAAACAAATGAGCCGGACATTATTCTTTGGGTTGTAACCAAACATTGTGTGCATTGCAGCCGCCCCCGCCCCCGCCAGTAGAGAATCCAGGTCAGTTTGACTAAGTTCAGACTAGAATCGGAATGAAAACAGAAATCGTTTCCCATCACCCTGTGTCAATAAAGGGACTTTCCGATTACCACGTGATTTCCCCGAGTGTTACGACCTATTTAATGAGTCATAAGGCAACCGAGGTAACGGACTGAACCTGGCCACTAATAATTTCCTTCCGCTCTATTGCAGAGGTAGAAGGATTAAAGGATGTCCACCTGAAGGCTCCAGAGGCAATCAGAAGAGGTGACAATGTCAAGTTCTTCTGCCAGTTCGACCTGGAGGGTGACCCCCTGTATGCGGTCAAATGGTACAAGAGCAGCAAAGAATTTTATCGCTACGTTCCCAAGGAGGTGCCGCCGACCAAGGTGTTTCATCTGCCTGGAGTCAATGTGGACGTAAGTACAACTATTTTCTAGTTGATGTCACTCTATGCAGCCAGTTTGGGGGGGACCGAATATTATTTTAGGGTTTAATCCGATGGATAAATTGACTTGCTAAATAGCGGGATTGATTATAATAAATGTTGTGCAAATTCTAAACAAGCACGCAGATAAAGAAAACACTTCGATGTTTTGCATGGTAAACAAAGGATGGTTATTTTGGCAGCGCATCACGTAGGCTTTTGAAATTCTACTAATCTGCTTACTGCAAAATTGGAGTGCACATTGCAAATCCCACAATAAAAGCCTTATTATCTTCCTTTTTATACGGCGGGAAAGCACCTAATTAACTGTAGGGGCTATTTGTACTGTTTGGGGGTTCCTACACTTTCATGGCTGCAAACAGCTAGCCTGTACTTAACAAAAAGAGCGAATTGAAACTTCCTCTCTTCGCTCCCAAGAACATGAAAAGACCATTTTTGGATTTGTTTACGAACAAATATCCACATCGTGTTTTTGAGCACGAGCATTATTTTTTTAAAACTTTCAATTATAAAAAACTGAATGGACTCATATTCGCCGACAAAGCAGCATCCCTTCCCTTGAAGAAGGAAGATAAAAAAGGCCCTGACGTCACTGAGGTTTCAAAAACAGTGACAGGCTCTTCGGTAGGTTCAAGTGAGCAGCAAGAAAGAATCTTTTGTGCCTTTTGTAACTTTTCACTCCTAGACTAGCTCCAGAGAATAGAACTTTAAAAAGAACATAAAAAGTAATGTCAAAGTCACCACCGTGTTTTTTTCCTCGCAGTACTGTACGTGCTTTACGACTCTACCACTGGTTGAGAGAGAAAAAAATTAGCCTTTTCACCTCAGATGCGTGTAACTCGAGTATGTAGACATTTTTGAGGTGGCTCAGAGGATTCTTTTATACACCAGAATGTCAAGTATGGCATTACAGGTGGAATCCAAAAATTTCGCGAAAATCCTCGCAAATGTCCAACCCACCCTATGCCAGTAATTGATTACTGTGCTGCAAAAAACCAGTGGGGTAATTGTGAACGTACCCTCTGTCCATGTCATGGACTTTTCTGATTTTCCACTTGACAACAGATCTGATTTGACCATGGCGATGTTTCGAGGATGGGTCCGACACGCGATGTCAAATGTCAACCGGGTTTAGGCTAATCTGATTGCAGGAGCGGGATCCTACATCATTCCAGTCATTATGTAACCCCACCTAATTAAGAACGTTTCATTTCAACAGTGGGGGCCAAAGAGAGGTGAGGGAGTTTTTTTTCCGAGGGAGGGGAGGGGAGGGGCTAAAATGGCGGCTGACTGTCAACAGGCTCCCCCCGACTATTATCCCGTGAGTAGAGCGTCATTTTGGATGCTCGGATAATCACATTTTTGCCGCCTAACTGATTGCATTTTAATCCGCCGTAATCAGTTGTAATCGACAGGCCTGGAACCAACATTCATTTTTTATGCCGCCAGCTTTTTGGGAGCGGTCCTCTAACATTTCACTGTGCGTGTAACTTTAACGATTACACGCTGACGTGATCACTTTGGGGGTGCCATTTGAATTGGATTGCACGAGAAGTACGTGAAATAGTTGGAACAGGGGAAACTAGTGCTGCCCACAGTGGAATGTGGGGCTTCCCAATAACGTTTATTCCACTATTCGGGCTTGTTGAGACACTCAGAAATTTATTGGGAATCAGTGATTGAAGTCAAGACTTTTAAATGGCCATATTGTGCGCAATAAACGGACCATGGCACTTCAATAGGCTTCTAATTGTCAACGCTGAGTGGCTGTGGCTCGACCTCATAACATACTTCTCACACGCGATATCCTATTTAGATCATTAAAACCTACTATTTCCCGCCTGCCTATCCCTTTTATGTGACGAATCCAATAGGGCGAGGCATATACAGAAGTAGAACGATTGCTTCATATGGGTTGTCAGAGAGGTAACTGTTTCCGTGAATACTGATAGATTATTAGGTCTGCATTACACTTTCATGCTCTTACATTTTGGTCAATAACGTTGTGGAATTATTACGGCATTTTATGTCGTACAGTAACATATCATATGCAATGACTGAACGTGTGCATTGGCAACATGAGTACACAACAATAAAAAATCAAATTTAGTAGCTACAGATGTGATATGAGGGTTCTGATGTGGGGGTTGCCAGGTGATTGGTAACTATATGAGCCAACTTTTTGATCGTGACCGTACCACTTGCTCCTTGAAGAGTGGGGGTATGATAGAAATAGATTTCTATATTATTTACAAGCGTGACTGAAATTGAAATGAAGTTTCATATTGTGTGAATTAATTGTACGTTTTCACTTGTTGTGAGTGCATGCGTGATTTTTGCATCAGCTTTCCAGTGACATGTCGCACTCAAAATGACAAAATGTTCAACTATAGTCAAAAATAATACCATAACGCGATTAAATATTGAAAATAGTAATGAATAAATAATATGTTTACTTCAGGCAGAGTATTTGTGCCATACGTTTCTGACGCGGAGATAAATTCATTCCGGCCCCTTCTACTTTGTGTATGCATATTAATACTGCATAAATAATGCGTATACAGTGTTCCGCGGTGCACTGTTATGTGGAAAAACAGATAGGTATACTACAGTACATTACAGCCCAGTTGCGTAACCTGAACAGTCGGCCGAAACACCTTCTGTACACATTATAAAATCAACATGCGATAATTAACTTAAGCATCGATAACCCCAGTTTATGGCGATGGGATTATCCGCAGCATTTAAGTCTTAATGAACTCTGAAATAACCTGCTACTAAAGTAATGAAACACTCCCTCTAAAAACACTCTCACGTGTAAAATGAAGTTTGAAAACAATGCCAGGCAGTAGATAGCTTTTCAACAACTCACTTCACATTAGTCCCAGTCTCAGCCATGACGAGAGAGGTAGTGGGGTTAAAAATCATGTTTTTTTTACCCCCCATCCCCCATCACATCCTCCAAATACTACTAGGGTTGCTAACCACCAAGCTTCAGGGCCAGGACAAACTACGCCAACTATAACAATCCTCATGTCTGGCATGAGAGAAGCTGTCTCTTTTCATCTGCCTGTTGTTTGGACCACAACCTTGTTAATCCGTGTTAGAATTGCAAAGCTCCCTAGATCGATGAGCCGACCATTTTATCCCAGCATAAAACCAGCTGGACGGAAACATGAACTCTCCAACTCTCTTTTTCCTCCCTCCCTTCCCTCTCCTCCACCCCCTACTTTTTTTTTGAGGGATGCCAGGGATCCTTTTCCTGGGGTTTGCACGCTAATTTCCTAAGCTGTCATTTGACGATCCCCATGCATTTTGCATGCGGGCGTGTCAGATGGAGAAGAGTCTGGGCGCGAGAAAGAGAAGAGGGGGCGCCAACCCCTCCTCTCCCCAACTGCCAACACCCGCTCTCGAAATATGCAGATCCTCATCTAGATTTTCAGCCCCAGGACCGTCATTTTTGAACTTAATTAGGACGCCGAGGAGGAGACGAAGTGTAGAGAGAGAGAGAGAGAGAGAGAGAGAGAGAGAGAGAGAGAGAGAGAGAGAGAGAGAGAGAGAGAGGAGCAACCTGAGACGAACAAGCGCTCAGGATGATAATGATGCCCCTTCGTAATTCAAACTCTGCCACAGTCACTCATAGGAAGGAGGTTACAGAATGGGAGGCACTGCGATAGGAGGACATGTTGTAGGGGAGCAAAAGGGGGAGAAAAAGGGGAGAAAAGGGGGGAGCAGGAAACCATCTGATTTACAAGTCAGGTTTTCCTGGAAGTTGCACCAACCCACACTGCCTGCACTTGCCAATTCTAATCAAATTTCCGTCCTCCAAACTACTCCAGTCCGGAGAGGACAAGGTCTTCAAGTGGTATTGCCAGGGCCCTTATTAAATAAGTTTTGTGTGCGGATGTTTTAAGCACATGTCTGCTTAATTAAGTTGCGGAAAAAAGACTGGTAGATAATTTTGCTTTCAAGTTGCGGCAGAATTGGAGAGTAATATTAGTGGCAATGCTATCAGAGCTACGTTTCCTGACTTGGCTTGAGTGGGATTGGGAAAAAGGAGGACATGCATTTGATGGCTCGGATTTGATCGCAGACATAAAATCGGATTTTGCCGGCTGTTAACTGGGGTAACATGAGAATCCTCGTCCGACGAGTAGAGAAATTGAAAAAACGACTACCGTTCGGATTTTGTTTATTTTGAATGATTGGATGCCTCACTCTCATTGCATAATCTCTACTGAAATGCATTTTAAAAAGTCATTATTTAGACATAACACACAATTTCAAGTAATAAAACGGGCTTGGTGGCACTGACTTCAGTTGGCGTTTCATCGAATGTGGCCCATTTCAGCAGATAATTTTGCATGTGACATCAGGACTACTGTATATTATTTTGACAGTTGCACCCGTCGCTTGCTTGCATGATACAGGACAAATGAGGGCTAATCGTGAAAACAACTCCCTAATTGGGGTACCTTGTCACGGTAATCTAAACAGCCCGAATGTGCCTTTGGCTGGATTGCGGAAGTGTTTCTTGACGTCTGTGGCGCCGTGCCAGCAGGACGCACTGAATTGCCATGAGTTTTATGGCCGAATGGAGTCAGCTTTGTCAGAAACGCCAAGAAATGGCCACTATCAACCATATGCATCGCTAATTACAACATGGCAATGGCTGTGCTATTGTTGGATTTACAAAGCCACATACAAATTGGGTAAAAAAGTTTGAACAAAATTATCGTCGTGGGATTTTTAAAAGTCAATCAATGGCAACAAGTCAATAATAGTTTGTACTAGCTCTTGCATACAGGTCTAGCCAGATTCGTGAAGCGTTACACCCCTTTTAAATACTATCTGTATAAACTGCGTGGTCCACACTGAACCACTAATCCGTTTTGGGTATATGGTAAATACATTTTAGATGCATACGAATCTCGTTACGGTCAAAGCCACACTGCATGTTACATGCGGTATTAATGCATGGCGTTCTACATTACTAATTTAAAAATAGCCTCATTTCAGGCCTACACGGGCGATGGGCAGCGGAGCAGATTTTGCTCTACAAAAATTTTGTTCCACGTGCCATGTGTTTCAAAGTGAGCTCATGAACATACGATCGGGCAAATGCTGCAGTGTTATATTGCGGACGCTAGTTCTTTCGCAATATATCCCGTGAGCGATGCCACTACCTGCGACACATTTTTTATCGTCACCATCATTACATTACTCACTCGTGGCAAGGGAGGAATATGCCGCAGATAGTGGCACTCACACGTAATATTCCGAGAGAACTTCATCAATACGAATCTAAACAAACTTTGAGACAAACGAAAATTTTTCAACAATACGGACACTACGGGCCTAAAGTACCATTATCATCAAATTGTCACAGTATACCGTAATACAGCGATTTTTTATGAAGATATATGTACAGTACTTTTGAGTAATAAGCTACACGACTGTAGTAATTAGGGGAATATTACAAGTGCCTGCTATTACTTTTTTTTCTAATGCCTCATACTCCTAGAACATGACCAGTAAGCATCTCCTGATCCTGAGAAAAATTCTGCACCTGCGTGCCAAAATACTGCACGTATTATGACGGGAATCCGCGAAGGCGGGTCATTTCAGAGTATACGACTTTTTTGTGACTGGTCTGAGGGACGTGTGATCTTTGTTGGAGCCACACTTGAGCGGCCGGAAAAAAGGGCGCGTCGAAATTAGCAAACGCCAGAGTTTTTGGAAGATCCGTTCCGACAGACATCTAGGCAGACATTTTACGGTATCGCAGGCGTAGAGCCTGACTCCGCCAATCCCAATCTCGCAGGAGGGAAACCGTTTACATTCCACTCCGATAAAGTTTACGCCTTGATTTTGCTCCATTCGCAGGCCAAGCCTCGCGAAAGTAACAATTTGCATGCGGGGGGAAAAGCAAAGCAAATGATCGCCAAGTTTGACGAGAGTGTTTAAACGTAATTTAGTTCTGCTCGTCGTAAGCAGAAACCCCGGGAAATTTCTTCCGGGATCAAACAGAATATCATGTGGCTCCCGGAAAAGGCGGTCAGTCAACTCCAAACCACCTGACCTCCCTGCCAAAGTTAGCCTCAGCCAGAGTCGGGCATTAAATAACCGTCGTTACTCGATCCCTACCCTGGATCGATCGCTAGTTGCGCGACTTTGGCAGAAACTAATTAGGTTCCTTCTCTTTCTACGTGTTTTTTTTCTAAGGGAAGTATCTCAACATTGGGCGGCAAACAGTTACTCGGAATGGGGCGCCTCCGATTTGTCGATCTGCGAGCAGCATTCTTTTCCCAGCTCAAACAACTCTCCGCACATGCGAGAGAATTTCCGCTGCAAGCCTTCGGGACTCCTCATCATGAATCTTTGAACATCGCATCGTCTTAATCTAGGTTCCCTAAATGGAGCACCCGTCCTTTGGGTTTCTCAAGGCAAACTCGGTTGCAGGGCTCGAGTAAACCATGCTCCCGATCCCACTCATGCCAATGTACACTTCGCTTCTCTCATTTTGCATATACTGTGCCGTACGTGCCACCTACAGTGTATAGACTTTCGCTTGCGTTAAGCAATCTCAAGTGGCTTGTTATTCGTCAAGCTTCTTGGTGCTCCGCCAATGACGTTATTGAGCCGGAATAAACATGTCTTAGGCATCCCAAAAGTTCAACTGTATTCACAGAATTAATAAAGTCAACAGCTCTTGCAATTACTTGAAGGAAGACAAACATATCTCGAGTCAACGACTTGAGGAAGAGCTCGAGATGTCTCAAGTGCACTCTATAGCATGCCTATATATAGAGCTTCAACCTAGTGCATTGAGCACTTAGTAGTGGTTGATGAAAGGCACCTATACGTTTTTTTTACTTGGCCAGAGAGGCAATAAAAATATTTCAAAGCTAGAGGGGAAAAAAAGAAATATCGAATTCTAGTGACAAGAGCCAACAGAGTAGCGTCATTCAGACAGTCGGGAAAAACTGTTCTTGAACCGATTGTGTCCTTTAAAGTTGAACCAACACTAAATAACAATGGAAAATCATGATCGGTTCAGGAACGAGTCCAGTTCACTCGGGACAGTCTGAATGACCCTTGTAACTCAATGTGGTGAGAAGTTCGGGGCAAAGTTTGGTGAATAACTGAATTACTGTCCCGTCGGCAATCGGAACGACCAGTCCTCTGTGTCCACGGCAACATGGGAAATTTCTGTAAACTTGTGAGGCATTCACTCTCTTATCGAATCTCCCGGCTATCATATACCTGTCCATTGATGTTACTCACCTCATCCTTTAATATCCGACTTTCAGCTAAGGAAGTGAAGGGCGTTAACCGACTAGAGGCTAAAATTGTTTGGTTATTGCATCCCTGCAAGCTTTTATTTTTGGGAAAGAAACAGGCCGGTCTTAGAAGTTACTGTGCTCGTGACGTCAAAATCTGCTCGTTCAATTCCGACTCCAGCCACAAAAGCGCTGCTCTCCATCATTTGGGATGAAAAGCAAAATGGACCACGGATGGCCCGAGTCAGTGATAACGGCCACCTCACCATCACCCCACCTCACCTTTTGTCAGGCATGTTACCCTATTTTCAAGATTTATCTCCAGAGACCATAAAACAAGACGACATCGTAAAAACAAACTTTGGGTCGCACTCGCCCTAACTCCCTTCCACCCCTACCACGCCCATTTACCCCTGAACCTAACCCACCCCCGCCCTCCTCTTAAGAGTTCAATTGACGCCCGTTTCTTTACAGCTTTTCAAACGATCGTCAGGAATGACATGGAACGCACGTAATCCCCCCTTCGGTCGATGTACTTGACAGACTTAAAACCACGACCCCCATAATCCATGCTAGACTTCACAGGCTCCCCCGTTCGGAGCAGCACTCTACTAACTGTGGTCTAGAATGAATAGAATCTGGCAGCACTGACCCGAGACCCTGTAACGACTCAGGATTGATTCTTCAGGGTAGCAGCGCTTCAGGCAAAAGAGCATACTTTCCCTTTGATCTTCGAAGACGTTACGGGATTCCGAGATGAGAAGGGAGGCGAGGCTGGAGGATCAGAAACGCAGCTTAATATCACTCACTTGGACTTCCGCGCGTTAGGTCTGCCAGAGATACTTGCGACTCATTCTTGGAGGATTTGACCCAGAGACTGATGTGCACACAAAGAACTGGGGGAGAAAATGTGAGAATTGGAGACGTTTGATCGCCGAATCAACTAACAAGGGGGAAGTATAACTTGTGCGTTAACATGCCGTGAACGGTTCGGATGGAATTCAACTGGATAAATTTATGGGGGTCAATCGTGGATACTGGAGGATCTTTCAGTTGGTATTGGTGGCACTGAAGTAATTGCCTTTTAGTCTCTTATAGCATGTTCTTCAGCTAAATGGCCATATTGAGTATGATAACGAAAGTTGTTAGAGTATTTTCCCACCAATCATTTATTAATTTCCTGCATTATCCGACTGTATGCTACTGTGTAATGTCGTTACATAAGAGTTGATCTCTTACCTAACTAGGTCATGGATATTTCAAATTCTGAAACGTATTAAGCACTAAATTCCCATGGGTTATGAAAGTTTCACAAAATTCGTTAATACCGGTACGTCATTGTCAATTTTTTTATCGCATTTGTGACGAGCAAGGCTGTGGGTGTGACCGGCTCTGTTTGCAAGATATTACATGGTATCTGAAATATGGTAAATATGAGTTTGTACGTACAATACATGCCTGCATTTCGTTAATTATTTTTCTGGTTATTGGAGCGTTGTGAGCTGTCAGAGGTAATTGATATGTACTCAAAATGTTATTTAAACGTTGAAACGTTGAACATGTACGCAGTGATCCCAGTATATTTGTACATTTTGAGATTACAAGTAGTGCTGTGTGTTTTCTCCCCTTTTAGAATAACATGCAATTATGAATTAAGCCATAAAATTGATGTAGCATTGGGAACAGCAACATTCAGCTAATTTAAACAATGTAATAACAATTTCTGGCTAGTGGTTGCAGCATTCATACACTGCCTTATAATTATGCAGAATACACAATGAGTCTTAATTATATTTATTCGGTATATTTAAAAAAAATCCACTGTACGCAGCTTTTAATTTTCATATTATTTTTCAGCCTGTTCCTCTTTGAAAGCGAGGCATTTTGTTTGTGTGTAGTACAGTATCAGCAAAATGTAACAACAGTAGATTATTGTGTCCAAAACGCACAAATTCAACGCACCTTTATGCTTGGTTTATCAAAGCAGCTCGGAGCATACAATTTTCACATTACGATGGTAAATATAGGGGCTGATATTCATAATTATCATCAAAACATCCACTGCCATAGAATATTTGCAAATGTTGGGAGCAAATGTACAGACTGTGAGCATTCAGCTTCATTCCCGTCCTACGCACTAATATTATTATTGTGACTTCACCCTAATACCTTCTCAAAATTTGTAAGTGGCACAGTTTATAGATCTTCTCCTGCGGAAGCGAGAGAGCTCCCCAGTTTGAACGCTTATAAAACCGGACCTAGCAGGTTTACATTTCCTTCTTAAAATTCGCTTTGAGCTCGTTTACCCAGCAGATTCCAACCGAATGATGTCAACCAAAAAAACACCGGAGAGCTATCCTTTGAAACCCGAATTCCCCCGTTTCTGAGTGACTAAAACTCTCACTGAACACTGTAATTGAATCCCTCCTTTGTACTGACATGCATGTTAATATGTGACTCTATACCCAGTACTTTTCCTTGACAAAAATGTCTGATATCGTGTAGCCGACCAACTCTTTTTTTCAAACTACCCGAGGATATGACACGGTAAAAGAGATACCGTCCACTCCCTACATTTTTGTGCGTCTTTGAAGTGTTGCTAGGTATGAGGCACGTAATCTGACGGTTTAGAGTCAGGTCTATTCCACAGTAAACGCGTTACTAAACCGGTCAGTTAATTCCCATCCCTTCAAACTAAAATGTTATACGTTAAGTTTCTGATGGGCTACGAACTAATTATTTTTAATAATGACACTATACGTCCAAGTTTAAAATTGATGAGACTGATGTGCCTCGCAGTGGTGGCGAAGTTTCTCAGTTGATTGAAAATTAACGTTTTCACGTGGCGTCTTCTGGCAATATACTTCAGCCAAGAACAAAGAGAATGTTTTTGCCAACAAGACTTTATATGACTGCAGGCGAGACCTTTACTTGAGAGGAATGAGGGAGGTCGAGGGAAATTAAACACGCATTCAACCAATGCCAGACTTCTCCGTCACTGTTCCAGAGGTGGGCACACAAGAGACAGACTAAGCAAAAATGTTGGGCGCGAATTCAAAAGAGTATTATGTTTAGACCTGTTCCGAGATAAGAGAAGACACAATGTCCAACGTGCTCGATGAAAAGTATGCATACTCTGAAGAAAAATTTGGAGGCATGACATTTGACATGGTCCAGAAACCAAACCTCTTCGGTTCCTTGTTATTTTTTGTCAAGTTCTGTAGTAGTAGGGCGCTATATGTTCAAACTGGTATTTTAGATTCAGGAAAACCTTCAAAAAACATATTCAAATGCATGTCTGGAGGCTAGATTGTAAAGAGGAGCATCCGGCCAAAGAAGCTTTTAGGGCATAATGATGATAAGTCCCATCGATTTTATTCAGGCCAATAACTACACGTCATGGCCTATGATAGTTAATATTTATTGATTTTGTCATATTATGGTCTGCATGCATTAAAGTAACAAGGACATTCAATGTGATCTCAATCTTACTCGAAAGTAGAAAATAAAATGTTCTCCAAAATTGTGCTTCGAGTGTACGAAAATTTAATAAATTTTGTACGCCCTTAGTTATTTAATATTTAAATAAATACGGTAAGCATTTTTCACATACGTGTGAGAATGCCACATTTCCCCACTTAAAACTTCCTTTCACAAAAGCGACTTTTATACATAAACCCGTGGATTTTTTTATATATTTTCCGTTCACATAAATGCTCATATTAGCTAACTTATCAACTTAATTATTTTGTGAAAAAATTGAGGGGAAGAGCTTTTTCAGTAGAAAATGACATCTCACGTGACATCAAATATTTTCACAAATCTTGGTATAGTAGGCCTACTTACCCTATGTACGGCGGAACCAGTACAAACCACGATTACAGTCAATATTTTTGTCAATCTATTGTGTACCTCAAGGAGTATTCCAGACGACTTGATTCGGAGCATGTGCGCTTGTTTATACATGGTCCTGACCTTTACACAACATTATGCATGGAGTGCAGCACACTAGAACTAACAACGTAACGTCGGGGGCATTACAGTATGGTTCTATAATACTGTAATGCCCTCCGAATTTCATTGTCCTATAGGACAATGGAATTATTTCCCCACCACTTCCTGGGGTATATCAGTGGGCCAGAGGTCATCACATTGGCTTTTATAAGGCTAATATTGGTATAGAAGAGGAGAGGGGTGGGTGAGGCTGAGATATTGAATTCGCCAAACATTTGCAAATGCAAGGCCAGCTGCGCCCCTGCATTTGCCAAAGATATTGGCCGAACACTATAAACGAAGGATTGGACGTGGCAATTTTTTCATCTAGCGATTACTCGCATCCAACTGGCGGATTGTCCCACTATATAGACGATAGGCATGGGCATTGCGATACCTCAGGATGAGGGATATTCACGTATTCAACTGAGAAAATTGAGAAACGTAAACAGTCATACAGTATTCCTCTACAGTCTACACCACAGAGTTTTAAGCTAAATACGATTTTCGAGTTTACAAAAGCATCCCATGATGGTAAATTGACTACTTGAGAGTATTTGTCAAAGGCAAATGCTGGATTCAAGGAATCTTCTGCATTTTATGAGCATTTTGTGATATCTAACACGTTGTGTATTTCGTACAGGTGGGTTTCAAAGACATGCTAACATTGGCATATTGGCACACCGCTTTATCTGTCAAGTCATTAATGCCTGCTACTAGAGGGTGGAAAGTTTATCACCATTACTGCATTTATGGAAAAAACATATAATGGATAGCTATTCTGATAACAGAGGTTTGCTGTGGCGGACTTCTTAGGTGGAGGTATACTGAGACACTGTAGTAGGGTGAACTGCATAGTGATGGCCAGTTTAGCGTATTGGTTAGAGTAATACAGGAATACCATCAGAATTTCTTTCTGCATAAATTTTCTAAAATGTTTATCTAATACCAGAGGATTAGTTCACATTCCATCAAATTAATTTAAATCTGTCAGCATGTGTGCGTGTATTTAAATGCACAAAATATACTCCCTAAAAGACAGTAATGGCCTACAAATGATAATGGCCAGGTGCCAAGATAGTGATTGTCATGGCAGCAAAACAATAGGATTTCTACAGTAGCAACCTAAGGACAGTATATAGGGACCATTGGTATTAAGGCCGTAGGTGTAACTGACGTGAGATAAATCCACACAAAAGCATGCAGGTTGTAGAAACTGGCGTCACTGTATGGTTTATCCTACATGAGCAGCAGGTCTGTTTGTGAGGTGCCATTACTGCTCTTGTAATGACCTCAGTGGACTGATTTTCGACCTAGTTCAAGCCAAGGGTTCCAGGTGTCACAACATGGTCACTTTTTCATGGTATGGCATTTACACGGCTTATTTCGTAAAGAACCCAGAGGCAGTGGGCCATCACTGTAGGGCGGGCCATCACTGTACGGTTTACCCTAATTTTATTTTTGCGCAGTAAGGTGCACAGTTCTTATATTAATGCTACGCGTTACAGGGGTAATTAACACACCTGCCTACTGTGAAAAGTCAACCATAGTGGGATTATGCATAATATTTTTATACACCGCTTCAAAACGCAAAAACGTTCTAATACAAATGTTCCTGTGCAGACTGTTCTGGTCCTGCAGCTGAATCAGTTTTCTGTGACTTCCGTATTCTTCGTGAGCGTCGGGCTGCGACGCCTGCTTTCCACGCTGTCTATAAATCATGGCTGAAAATTAACTACTTGCCACATGTGTTCAAATGCTGTGGTTTTGCAAGAATTCCTCTGGAGCTTGCAGTCAGTATTTGGAACTCTTTTTCCTCAGTCAGTGGAACGCGAACGCATTACCGGTAGTGTAGTAGTTTGAGCTTTAGATGTAGTCCACTCGATTATGGCCACGCTTAATCCCGAGTACACAGATTTTAGTGTTTTTTTGGCAAAGCATGTGCCAAATATATGATAGATTTGAGATAGCTGTCGCATATTATGCGTAATGTGGTTGATGTACTTGTACAGTATACAATGTAACTTGTGTGCGCAATTATTTGAATTTCTTACACGGTGAAATAAATAGGCCTGATCACTGTGTTCCTTGTGTGATATTAATTTGTGAAAACAAGAACAAAGCAAGACAAATTGGCATGTATTTTTTGGCGGGTGGTGGGCCTTGACGTGTATTGAAAAAACACTCATTATTCATCCGTCCCACTGCGTTGGTGACATAATTTACATTACCTCGATGACACTGCATACTTCATGCATCGGATATCGGTTGTTAATCGTCACGTCTAATCCGCACTTTTGAAGAATTTGATAACCTATTGTTAGGCGACCATCGACAACAGCTTGCAGGAAGGCTCTAGACCATGGTTATTATTATAACCATTTGAGGGTGAAAGCACTATCCCAGGATTATTTATTTATTTATTATTATTATTATTATTATTATTATTATTATTATTATTATTATTATTAACCATTCTTTTAACTCTGTTAACGGTGGGATTACAGAAATTAGCATGCCTGGTGTGTGAAAAAATCAAGCAAAAACCCAACATATAATAGTTCTTTTCAGTTAAAAGCCGGCCTATACGGTCAAATACATACAAACATGCACAGTAAGTATAAGTTAAACTGAAAATTTTTCGAACGGCGTTTGTCATCGCAGAGTAATTGATAGGTCTATTGGTACCTGGAAGTTATTTTTGGAGCAGTGAAAGTTTTTCTTGGCCTACATTGTACTTATGGACAGAATTTGTTAGATAAATCGATTTGTAGCCCCTGACATACCGATATACTGCACAGATCGTTTTATGAATTAAATACTGTATCAGTCGCACTCTTTATGATATAGAACTGTTACAATTGCCTCTGCATATACAACTGCACAAAGAGGGATGGCCTTTATACAGTCGTACTTGGCAAATGAACATGGGGATAAGCCTTGGCAGAACTTTTTCGTGCTGCCGCACTCATACAATCAGGAAGCTCGTCAAAAGATATCCGAGCTTTGAATCCTGGGAACGGTAAGGTGGGCAGGAAAAACAAACTTTTGGGTCTGCAACTCCCAACTGCTAAGTAAAAGTAGTGACCTCCTTTCCCCAAAGTCCCCAGTCATTTCAATTAACCGCCACTTTGCGTGCTTGCTGCGGAATTGTAATGGCAACTTTGAACGTCGGAGAAGATTTGGTTTCAAGAATTCTCTCCCCCCCCCCNTCCCCCCGGCACAATGCCGTTGCATGAACACTGGGCCAAAATTCAGACCCTCCAAAAATACAAATGACAAGGAACAAAAAAATCTGCAAGATTAGCATGAGTACGCACTAGTTTATCCCCATTTCCTAGGCGGCGGGACGTTTATTGTGAATTCTCGCAAGCGGCGATGATCCTTCTTGGTCCCTGCTGCTCCTAAGGGCATTACAAGTCACCGTAACACCGACTCTACGGAGGGGATTCACTCGCATAATGGAACAATTAGCAGGCCAGTGAGAATCCCATTATAGAGCCCATATATCCTCTCCGAAAATGGCGCTCCAGCTCGCTGACGTTCCGTATAATGCCCCTATTCCTTCAGATAAGGAGAAAAATTCCTTAACGTCCAGGCCGCCATGAAATCTATTCTGAATGCCAATAATCGCGGGTATATATTTCTTATTTTTGAAAAAAAAAAGACAGGCCGTATCAAATATGCTGCCACAAAAGGCCGACCTGAAAAGAGGTTGCATAACCTGATAAACGAAACAATCGTATCAAAAATAACGCCCAGGAAAAATAGGACAGGTATTGTTCATGCAGGGGTAAAAAAAAATACCGGAAAATGCGCAGCAATATCCAGTCTCCGGTTGCAAATACAGGCCCGGCGCGAATTTCAGCAGCCAATTCCAGCTGCATGTGGAGCAAACTTTGGGGAACCTTCGTGCATAAACGCAATATGCCTGGAAGCCATTACCCACACCATAAAGGCAGCAGATACTCAACACAACGCCTTTTATTGCGTTGTCAAATACCCATCAACGAGCCAGTGGACAAAATATAGGAAGTAAGCGCCATATCTTTAGCGGCAGATGATAGGAACCTCTAATGTGCTGCAAATTACCGGTTGGATTTGAGGGCGACAACGAGGCCAAAGGATTAGTTCCGGACTTGCTCGAATATTGGCATTTTGCATGCATTCAGTGCAGGATGATTTTTTGCTGCAAAAAAAATCTGGCCGCATGGGCCACGCCAAAAAAATATATAGCTTTGAAATAATACGATTTGCTTCGACACGAGCGGAATCCCATGGTACTGTAATCTTGCAAGCCATAGCAAAAACTATCCTGTTGCGCAAAATAATGCATGGTGTCCCAACGAGACAACATCTCACATCGTATCATGGACGTTTACTTCGTCCATTTATCTCTTGCCGTATATTAAATCTGGTCCGTGCTGGCCACCGCAAACGAGCTAGGATATCTACTTTTAATTATGACAAATGTGACCTCCATTATCCCGCAAAGCACAGAAAGCTGAGAGGTGGTTTCCTGGCTTGCGAATAAACAAGGGTAGTAAATATCGCGTTACACAGGCTAAACAATTTTAAGAGTCGCCTCGTATTACCACAAATGGAAGGGGGATATTAGGCTTTATTATATTTTAGCATGGTTTTTTTGCTGATGGGCCCACTATACAGGGCCCACTGATGACCGACCCTGAAGCAATCTAACGGCCAACACCAACCTAACGGCCAACAGCAATCTAACGGCCAACTGCCAGCGTCCTTTCCGCGCCTTACGCGTGTATCGAGGCGTCCCATCCCTAGAGCCATGACTTTTTGACGCCAACTACTGACATGTTTCTCCTGTTGGATTTTCGACACCGACCGCTTTGAATGTCTTTGGCCCAAAAATGAGGCTGCTCGTTTGGTGGCCAGCGGCGCATTCTGACAGGTGCCTTTATGCAGGCAAACACACACACTTTATACGGTAGAAGTGGAGCTCCCCTCGAATACGAAAAGCTCTTTCCAATTGCTCCCGGAGGGCCCTTTCAACTCTGGCCCCAACCACCCCCTCTCTGCCTTTGGCCACCATCGCCAGCAGATTTTCATGCAGGCAGCCACGGAAATATTTGAGGCCGCAAGCCTTGGGTCATTTGGCCGATGTATAGAAGCCGCCCTACCCTCACTTCCACCCCTCCAATTCCTTTCTGTCCCTCTTTTCCCCACCCCTGCTGCCTTCCCCGATCCGCGCCTTTTAATGGGAGCATACTTTGGGGGAAAACGAGGATTGCAGTTATGAAAGGAATATGAGGAAACGGCCGAAATTAAAACCGAGTAATTTCCTTTACTATCCGTTCAATATTCCTATCCGCCATTTCATATATTCTGGGCCCGGAGAATTGCGGGAGGCCATTGTGCGAGCTGAAGCAGATGGAATTGTTGGTATCTCTTTGAATTGCGCATTCAAGTACACAGATAGCAGGAGGGGGGAATGAGACTCCTTTGCAGGACACCGTCAGGCCGGAACAGGCCAATGGCGTTAACTCAGGTCGTCCCAGCACACTGCGAGTCAGAAAATGGCCGTGTTTGCAATACAATCATTTTCTTCCGCGTTCTTTCTGACCTGCACTGCCATTTGCCACCGGCTGCAAAAATTTGATCATAAAAGGCGAGTGCGCGGTTTTCCCATTTTGGGCGACCTAAAAATTGCGCAACCAACTTGTTAGCAGGCCGCAAGTACATTTCCTATTATGCATTTGTAGAGCAATTTCCGACTTGCGGCCTTCACAACAAACGAGTGACGCTGACTGCGCGACTAGAATCGTTTGCGGTCGAGTTTTACATGCCACATGCCTCAATCCCTGCCCCCTTCCATGAACAAAATGGTGAGCGGGAGGGGGCGGTTTCTCATCATCTCTAGGCGACTGGGGCTTATCCTGCTCTACTGCATTACCCTCACTTTGATGAGATAATCGCAGGAATGGATGGGTTGGGAGGGTGGGTGGAAAAAGGGAAATTGATTCGTGGGACCAACGGAAAAGGACAACGCATCCCTCCCCCTAACATACCCTTTTACCATGGACTATATATGTAGTGGGACGGTATAGTGATATGTGAATTGCGTTTGGCCCCTCCGGCATTACATGCTGGGATTAAATAGTACTTTACATTTTCATAAAAATACTTTCCTAATTGATTAGCGCACTTAACTTCCTCTTGAGGCTAATGCACATTCACCAGCTGCTCTATTCCGAACCCCTGTATTAAACATTAATGTTGATACCGACACTAAATTAGCCATACTGTAGTTCCCATCATCGTTACCATGCATTAAAATGTCTTGCCGACAATTTTCCTCCAAGGCCCGCAAAATTTACAGCATCCTGTGCACCAAGACTCTCATTCGTCAAGTGATTACCCCTTCCCATACTGAGCCTTATCTTTCCAACATCTACATTTTATGTTTCAATTCCCTGGCATGTTCATGGCGGTCCTTTATACTCTCATCAAACCTTCACATTGGAATTGCAGATGACAGCCAGCTGAAGCGAATTGGGCTTTGCATCGCATAATCACCGGGGGGCAACAAATCTCCGCAAAAGCAGCGAAACTGATGAAAACTTGCCAGAGTTGCAGTCAAGCAAGAATAACATTTGGATGTACACTAGAGTAGAGTGGAGTAGCCCTCATTCAAGGCTCCTTGAGTCAGCTAATACAGCAGCAACTTCCTGATAATCATATAATGGATCTTTTGGCTTAACAAAAGGATGCTTATTAAAAGTCCAGGAAAACCAGATTGACCCAAGGAAAGAGCTTGGCATGCAGTCTGGAGCTTGGAAATCCTTGCTAGATCGGTGGTGCAATGGGGCCTTTGGGAGCATTCCTATATTGTGCGCCCCGGGCGTTGCTTCGGCTCTAAAGGGCGAACGACGTTCCCAGGTTCACATTTCGCCAGGTTTTCTCACTCCGTCCCTCAGCGCCTCTCCACGCCTTTTCACTTCAAAAGAGCTGATACAGGATTATACGAGTCCCGATCAAGGCGTCATCCATCAAATTCCGAAGAGGGCACTCGTCTCCATTTTTACCTAATCATCAAGTGTTATACCTTTCTAGGAGTTTTTTTTGCCTATTCGATATTTCTGTTTTTTAGAGTCGGGGAACTGGCGGGCGGGTGACGCATGGTGCGTGGAATGTCACTGATAAATGGTATCCAGAATGTTTACATCCGATCATTGCTGTAGTACACTCTGCTCCAGATCGGTTCAATTGTTTGTAAACTGCCGAAGTAAAATGCTTGTGGGTCGTAAAAAAGGAATATGGAAAAAAAGCACTCAGACTATAGGATGGGCATCATTTTTCACATCCTTCTTTCCTCGAGACAGCTTGTTTCTGAATGTTTACAATACATTGTAACGCTCCTGATGGAAAAGCTTCTTGACAAGTAGCTGGGTAAAATCGGTGTTTAGAGCTACGAAATTAATCAAAGTCTCGTGCATCATTGTACATTCGGGATTGGATGGTGTCAGGCAGTGTGAACAAGTTAATCACTGCTATGGACACGAATCATTAATTGTACTGTTAACCAGTATTAAAGCACTCGAAATAATTACACTGACATAGGTACTGATGTGTCACCTACATATCCCATGAGCGAGTTTTCAACGCTTATTTCTGTTGACAGGTGTCCCTTTCCAACTCCCAGGAGGTAGTCCTGCGAGACGTCCAACTTGAACTGTCGGGGACTTACAGATGCGAAGTTTCTGCCGATGCTCCATCCTTTCACACCGACATTGCCCTTGCTCAAATGATCGTAGTAGGTAAGTACTTTCCCCCAAACTAATCATAATCCTTTAACAGGATACGGCCATGGAGCGACGGGGGAAACACGCACTTGACGGCCATCTTATCACGCTTTGAAAGACGCCAAGCTTTGTGTTCATGCCGTCCGCCATCTTATTTCACCTTCAAACGACGCCAGGCTTTGCATATTTGGCGGCCATCTTAGCACACCTTCAAACGACTTTAGGCTTTTGTTGTGAGTGGAAAAGACTAAACCCGTAAAACTTGGCAGCCATGCCGTAATTGGAATTTCTGAGCAACGTATGGAAAAGCCCCCCCCCCCCCCCCCNCCCCACTCCCCAACGCCCTCGTTGTGTATAACTGGGAAGGAATGCAGGGCGTAAAGTTGTCAAACGACAAATGGGGCGACTCTTCAAAGCCCGAATTCCGCTCCGATTCCTGATGGAATGCGAAGGAAACGTAAGCCGGAGTTCCTCCTACTGTGTGCAGGTGGACCCAATAGAATACCACGCGGCCCACAAAGGACGATGTTGTTGATGTTAAAGGCTTGGGGACGTTCCCCCAAAATCTGATAAAGTCGACGCTTAGTTTCGGATGAGAAAGGAAATAGGCTTGATACTAATAGAATAACATTTCCGCACAATCTCCAGGTTGCGGCCCTCGTTAGCTACTCCGGGTCCAGAGATCTCAGGATTATACGGATTGCCTTCGCCAGACCTTTGGTAGCTCGCATTTCAATTCCATCTGTAGGGTCTGTGCTCGCAATTTACATAATTTATGAACGCGCTGCAATACACTCATTCAATTGGCGCCTCCATTTGCTTTGATCCTACTTCTCTGCAGGTACAAGCAGACGCGAATAACATTTCGTATCACAAGTGCACTAATTCAATACGGCGCTACTGTCGGTGCGATTCAAATTAGGCTACTGTGATTTTATGAACGACATCGAGGACCCTGCATTCAATTTTGGACTTGGTTCCTGTAGAGTGTAGACTGTACATATAGCATGTTACGTGGAGTATTAATGAGTATATCACCGGTGAGTTAATTATAATCCGTGCAAATCACTGCGATCGATTTAATAACGCGCATAGTTATCTACCACAAATATATACTAGTTCATTGCACTGAAGTGTTTTGTACAGGGTGCACCAAACTTCAAAATTTTGCTTATATGATAACCTGTGAGGATATGCAGGATATGAAAACACATCACCCGAAGGCCCTTCACTTTTTTCCTCTCAGTTCTGTATAGAGACGCAGTATTGACCCTGTGACTGGAAATAAATTATTTGCAGATGACCCCAAAGTTGCGGGATATATTGATACTGGTGCATGTTAATTACGAGGCACAGCATTTCAGAGTTTGTGGCATTGCAATTATACATTTTATACATACAGGGTGTATCTGAACTCAGTGCCCCGACGTATATGACTGCCTTCCTGACCAGAGGATCGATTTAAGTATAGGAATCATTATGTTTGGCCGCCGCATTACGGAGATAATTGGCCGCAAACGTGTAGTACAAAATATCCTGTCGGTTAGGCCACCCATCGAACCCTCCCCCAGTCAGAAGGCTCTGGAAGGTCTGGGGGCGGGACTTTGTTGGTTTGTTGCCCACAGGTGGTAAGGCCTCTTTGGCTAGTTACACCAGAAAATTCTATTTAAAAGTCAGAAGGAGCGATTAGGCAAAAATCGCTAAAGAGTGTATCTCCGTAATGCGGCGGCCAAACATAATGATTCCTATACTTAAATCGATCCTCTGGTGGCTAGTAAGGCAGTCATATACCTCGGGGCACTGAGTTCAGATACACCCTGTATACATTTCACCGATACGGATGTGGTCGCAATTACAAAACACGCACATGTTTGGATTGTTTGAATATGACTATCCGTCTCGTATCTGTGATACCAAAGTTATAGTTAAAAAGACGTAAAAAGAGCACAAACAACTTTACAATATTTTTTATCAAGTGACTGTTCAACAATGACCTTAATATTAAATGACATATCCATTACTTTTAGTTCCGGTGTAGCAAAATAAATTATGAAAAACCTTGCCGAACATATTTGAGCTCCTCGTATAGGTGGGCATTTCACGGACGCTCACCTCTCTGAACTCACCTTCACAGAGATCATTTAAACGAGATTTTTCTGTAGCAGAAGTAATATCATACCACACTTGTTAGTTTTTACAGCAATCATGACGGCCACTGAAGTGTTGCTGTTTCCAGGCCCTCGGTGGACTACATAGAGACTACGTCAAGGACTATGTAGTCCACAGAGGGCTTCCCTAGCTCAATACCGGGCGCGTAAATTTAACGGACTGCCACTTTCGGGGATAGTAGAGAGCTTCTAGGCGATCATTTTAAGCATATTATAGGTGTCGCGGGTCTCCAAAACCTGGTTACAGAGATAATCAGCATTAAATAAGGAGTGAATTATATGAAACAGCTTTTATGTTGCAAATACAGTCTTCGACACTTCCATCGCCTACGCTGTTACCTGCTACACCTGATGGGATTGTACCTTAAATTTAAATTGCATGGTAACACCTAAAATTCAAATGAAAAATGTAAGGTCGCACAGACGTTATACAGGTTTCGGAAATTAAATCCACCTTCGCTTTGGGGGATGGTAGAAGGGTTGTAGGCGATCCTTTTAAGTAGGCCTATAGGTACCGTGGTCCCCGAAGCATAGTTACCGAGATAATGTGCTTCAAACACAAAGTATAAAATATCCTGGCAGGTATCCGTCCCTCCATGTGACCTTACCTTTTTCATTTAAATTTAAGGTGTTATCATGCAATTTAAATAAAACGCAATCCCATTAGGCGTAGCAGACAGTGGCAGTGGCAGGCGGTGGCAGTGTCGTAGGCTGTATCCGAAACATAGAAGCCGGTATAATGCACTTTTATTTAATGCTAATTATCTCGGTAACTATGCTTCAGAGACCCACGATACATATACTTAAAATGATCGCCTAGAACCCTTCTACCATCCCCTAAAGCGAAGGTAGATTAAATTTCCGAACCCTGTATACCTACCTTGTGTTTGAAGCCCATTATCTCAGTAACTAGGCTGCTGAGACCCACAACATAAATGCGTTAAACGATCGTCTAGAAGGCTCCTAAGTGACGCGGTACGTAAAATTTCCACACCGTATAATTATAATAATACAGGGTGTAAATGAATTCAGCCGACAAACTTGTAGGGGTAATAGAGGGGACCAAGACAAACATTTTTGACATAGGAACCCGTGTCCGGAAACGCCATCTAGAGGGGGTTCATAGACAAGGAACGGGTGCGCTCAGACGCGTCACGCGGGAGGTGCTAGGTGAGCGGATTGTTTTGTTGATAGATGGCGCTCGGATAGTAACCAACGATGCGATGTGCCATAACGTGGCAACAGCAGAGCCATCTAGCAACTAAAGTCCGCCTCCTAGGAGACGCGCGGATAGTCAACAGCGGTTCTGTTGTTGCCAGGTTATGGCGTATCG
>JYFJ02001669.1:0-80183 GCA_000934665.2 Catajapyx aquilonaris
TTTGTAAACAGTGGCAACAATGGAAGCGCTCTCCATGGGCTGATGTTTGAATTGGCCCGCCGGACGAGGTTGCCAGGTAACCCCGCCGCCGCCGCTGCCGGAAAAAACATTCAGCGACGGCTATTATGTCCAGCACTGTACAAACACACACCTGTACTTGTAGCCTCTGTGTCTTCCAGAGCCACGGCAACGCAACGTCGCAAAAGTCACCCATTGCTTCCGCATTTCCACTTATTTCCAACGCTACGCCTTTCCCCCCCCTCAAGGCGTAGCGTTGGAAATAAGTGGAAATGCGGGGCAATGGCTGACTTTTACGACGTTGCCGTGGCTCTGGAAGACTTATTTCCAACGCTACGCCTGGGGAGGTGCAAGGCGTAGCGTTGGAAATAAGTGAAGTGCAGAGCTTACCAGTTGTCATTGTTAATGCCAACCGTGCCAGCTGCGCGAACAGCGGTGCGCACTCGGTTGCGCTCGTTTAAAAAAATTCATATACATGGTGTCTCGTAAATCTGAAGGAGTTTCTCATCATTATTGCAGTGTTGTATAGTGACTGATTGAGTAAACTTTTTATTGACAAATCCTATGGTTCCAGACAAGGACACCCTGTATAGTGCAAAATGATAATAAATGAGTTTCTTCATAGTTATTAACTCCACATCAAAATGACACATGTTGAGGAAGTTATGGGTGCCTTGTTTTTAGTCCAGTCACAACTACCCAGATCCTAATCCATGTGAAAGAGTGTCAATCAAACTTCTTCTTTTTTTTGTTCCACCTTCCTTGGTGCGCATCGCTTTACTAACACACTTTTTTTATCCAGCTGCGGATGTAAATCGCAAAACATATCAAGTGACGTACGTACGTACCTGTTGAGCTCGAGTTTGGTCAGGTCGACGTAAGCCAATCCCATGAAGTCGTCCTGCAGGCCCCAGTCATAGTCATACACCTGCAATCAAACCAAAAAATTGGATCAATATTTTGCAATATGTGTTAAATCCTTTAATTTATTGAGGAAGTGAGGGGTGGTACATAGGAAACTGTGGGCGATATGTCGCTTAGGAGATTATCGGCATGTGGTGCAAGGGGAAAGTCTGAACAAACGGCCGCTCTTCGACCTTTTCCAGCAACCCCCCCTCACAAAATTCCGGTAGAAAAATCACTGACCTATCTCACAAAAAAGCATATACTACCAGTCAAAAAAACATGCCAACAGACTGAGAAAGAAAGTGTCAAAAGGGAAACACACAAAAGTTGTGCAAACACATATAGGAAATGAGCCTTTTTTGTTCTTATCATATACAGCAAACACCGTGACATTATGAACATTTTATTGCGCAAAGTCTCGGTCGCCCTGCCAGGCACGGTTCGTCGAATTCGCCCGATAACGAGATGGGCGCCAACGAATGTTATTGTGGCGCTGCCAATTTGCAAGACATCCGTTGACATTGTTGTTGTTTTTTTGCAAATTCTTGTGCCATTTTTTAAATCTAAATTTTGAACTGTATGCTAGCACTCTGGTTTACGATACTTGGTAATTCCCCGGTCATTACATTATACGTCTTTGTACATGTAACCATCCTTGTAACGTATACCAAGGAGAAGTGCAAGTAACGTCCAGATTACGCGAATCTACCTTCAGACGTCAATTGCAATTTTTTTAAAACAAAATACGAGGTCATGACGCCAAACATTTCAAGGCCTTCTGGTCAAATTTTTTGGTCGTTGACCTCGTGTGGATTTGCGTCATCGGAGCTAACGGTATGTTCCAGGTATTTTAAAAATACCGTTTCCAATACAACCAGTTTTGCTGTACCGGTACACACACATCCATGAAAATGCTCACCTCATATTACATGTGCCCAATTATTGGCGTCATTACCACTCATAATTCGTATGGTATTTATTGCAAATTTTTCTCCCTTAGTAGCAATTGGAGCCACATTCACCTCTGTATTGTCTAGTTGCTGGGATGAACAATACACAATTATTTTTCGAGCACTGCATCACCCTGTACATACACACCGTTATGATAATTACTTAATGACGCCAATAAGTGAACCGGACTATTGTTTTTTTCTATCTCTTCAGTCCATGTCTCCTAGATTTTGATCGAGGTTTGATCCGACTCCAAGAAGTAGGTTCATCATTTACGACGCTGTTGACTAGTACAGTCAATAGCGCAAAAATTGTGTAACTGTAAAAGTTTCGCCACCATAAAACACGTTGGTTAGTCCGACAGACACGTAGAGGAAAAGTTGCAGCTCAGCCTCCTTTCTATATATGCACCTCTCTAGAGAAGAAATTATGGCTAATATTGGACTCCTCGCAAATTATTTCTCAACTCATGCTCGGATAATTGCACAATGTACTGAATAAATTTATATACTGTATATAAATTTCAAGGTCGCGCCAAAAAAATTTGCGGATCTTTCCTGGGGGATTTTTTTTTTCAAATTAAAAAAAATGCATTCAGGTCCATGGCAGCAAAGAAAAATTCCCCGATTTTTATGGTGTACTTAGTGTGCAATTAGGCCTACCCCCACGAATAATAGTACAGGGGGAGAGATAAAAAAAAAGAACTGGAAAGACCCGCTTCTTTCGTCATCAACCGCGTGATGCAGGCAGTGAAAAGACGTGTTTCGCGAATCGAAAATGGCGTGCAGAGAAAATGACTCTATAGTTGGCTTATTTTATCACACAAGGTGATCGCTTCTAAGAAAATGTTATTTATTTCAGCTGTTATCCAGAAAGCTAAATATTATTGTTACATCACACTTTCAGATGGTAAATAAATTGCAATTCATGGCTTGAAAAATATTACACCTGCGGCTGAAGGTGAACCAACAATAGATCGGATTCTAAGAAATGTTAGTTAAAAAAAAATGTTACAACTTTGGTGCAATTTTACTAGCTATAAATGTATATGTCTTTTCCGGTTTCGGTAAATTATCCGGCAATGACTTTGCATTGTTGCAACATGTATAGTGCATTACCTAAGCATAACCATCTGAAGTAATCGGCAGCAATTTGCTGCTTGTAACTCATCACTTTCATTGAGTTCCATGCAACAGCAATTTATAACCAACCGTTATTTTTTTCTTCTTCTTCGGAGTCTGTCATTATAAGCACGGACATTCCAATTAGTTAAACTGCAAGCCATGCAACTTTTGAAGTTATTGACAATATTTTTTTTGCATGGAATTTCGCTGGGTCTCGGACGCCAAAGGTCGCATTTCTAACTAGGATTAAAGTTAGACTAATCATCATCGGTTTACTTTTACAAGTGTTCATCAAGCCTGCACTGCCTTAATAATTAATTAGGAGCCCCCTCCCGAAGGAGGCAATTAAAACTTTATTTCCCAGACGCCTCTGACGCCAGGGGAGGCAAAGTTGTTGACGCTTTTTTTTTAACTATTCGTCGTGTCCATTGTTAGCTAAAGAATTCCCCCCCACCCACCCACTTTTATTTTTTCGTCATGAGACAGTGACCCGAGTCCGAAGAAAGGTGAAACCCTGAGGACTAACGAAACACTTGAGACAAAGATAAGATCCCTTCACTCGCCATCTATCTGTTGACAGCAGGCCTGATAGATAGTATCCTCATCCGATTGTTACATACGTGCTGTGCAAACACCGGACAAAGGCAATAATATAGGTATTGCAGGCTCACAGGGTCGCTTGTCAGGAAAGGATTCTGCACGATTTCAAAATGGTGATCAACTTGGCAACGTCGCAAACGTCGCCCCCCCCCCCCTCCAAGAGTAGCGTTGGAAATCAGTGCAGAGCATTAGGCCTACACCTATCATTGATAATTCCAACCCTGCAAACTGCGCGATCTGTGGTGCGATAAAAAAGATTCAATTCCTTAAAAAAGGCCTTTAATTGTTCAATTTTCAATAATTAAATCAAAATTCTGCGATGTTCGAAGTGGTCCGAAACTATTTACAATACGGCCTCCACCATAGACCGCAGGCGTAGAAAAATGCGAGCGAAGCTATAGGGTTTTTCTATAGTATATAATCCAGCTGAATCCGGATATAACAGCCTCGGCTATAGCAGACTTTCGGTTAAAACAGACTCGAACGGCCGGTCCTGGCATATACTTCCATAATTATTATGGTTTGTGTATTCGGCTATAACAGACTGATTTCCGCGGTCCCTTGAAGATAGTCTGTTACATCCCGATCCAAACTGTATATAAAATTAAATATGATATAATACAGAAATACTCGCATAATATTGATTAATTTTCATTAATTAAAATTCGTAAAATATAATATTCATTACCAGATTGAATGGTGCATTTATTATTATTATTATTATTATTATTATTATTATTATTATTATTATTATTATTATTATTATTACATGCACATCCGATTGTTATCTTAATCAGATAGCTTAGGCTCTCCTTGTTGTAACACCCGGTAGCAGTTCATTGTTTCGTGGATCCGAGGCTTAGATGGCGATTATGCATTTTTTTTCTCTCTTCTTCTTCCCATTTTTAGTTCTTTCCTTTTTATTCATATTCCCACGAGAAAAGGCTGGCGGTGAAGACATCATCGGAAACCTCTTTTTTTTCCCCTAGCTCCCATCATCTCTCTAGGGATGAATTCCTCGTGGAACACACAATGCACCGGTAGCCTTATTATTATGCGCATTTCTTCCCATTTTCCAGGGCCATACCGAGCCAGGAAGAAGCTGCAAAAAAAAGTGTACGTACATAACTGGTACAGTCACGTTCACTTGGTCATACCCACGGTGTATAACCTTGCCCATTTGCAATGGCTGTTTTTTTTTAAAAAAGTGAAACGCATCAATAGATTTTGATGCAAGACTCTTCCTTTTCTTTTTGCCCAGAAGACAATGCACATTTCGGTTTGGGACTACTGGCTATTTAGGCCTACAAAAATAACAGTGCACGCTACACTGAATAACCGAGCTTATGACACCTGCTGCCTGTCAAGGTTATATTGGCTTCGAAAGAAAGAAAAAAAAATGCTATCAATAACATTATTGGCACGACTCCAACCGTTATCGGTTCTGAATAATAGGCCGATTCCTGACATAACACTCAATGGCTGTTGGGTTGTGCAATCTCTAGTGCAAATTACGGTGTCTGTATGGCTTTTGGGTGACCGCACCAGTGTGTCCCTGCCAGGCACTGTACGCCGCATTTGCCCAGTAGTGAGCTGGGTGCTAACTGTGGGTTGTGAATTAGCCAACAATGCTGTCCCTATTGTGCGACGCTGGCCAACGAACATTATTGTGGCTTTGCCATTATTACTCCGATTTGAATAGACGCAAATCATCTCAACATGAGTAAAATAATTCCGGAAACTCATCCTAGATAGTTTAATTACTATACACGAATTTTTGTACGAGAGCAACCGAGTGCGCACCACAGTTCGCGCAGTGGAGCTGCGCGAGTGTGGGTGCGCACTAACTTGCGCTCGTTAAGAAATCGTCTACATAATCCTCCTTGGTGGTACTACGAAGGACAACGTATGAAACAATCGGATTAGCACGTCCCATTTGCTACTGTTAATACCCGAAATCCGTATATACTGTACACCATGTATGTTGAGGCCGACTTGCCATTATTATCCAGATAGGTTCAAAGAGCCTTGTAACGAGTCCGTTATCAGAGGGTGTTTGATGGCCATATAAATCCTGCAGATTAGATAATGACCCCACGAGGACAGCCCAACAATGACCAGAAAAACCTGTCTTGGGAAAATATTACACGCATTTTTTGATGGGATTGAGAGAAAATTTGCCATCAACGTCGCTTCCGTGGTTGTGTGTCCTCCAATAAAACTTGCATGGACAAGGAAACGGTTCTAACTTGATCCTGTCCTAGGCTGGGTGCAATTGGGACAGGTTGGACAAGGACCGCTGATTTACGACAGGTTTATTAATTACGCAACATGTAACATGTTTCGTTGCAAAACATGCAGTTTTACTTCTAAACTTACAACCTGCGCACATCTATGTGTTATTGACTGACATTTCATAGGTCACCTCTGAAGCAACCAGGCCTTCAACTGACATGATTTGGAGCTAAAATGTTGCGAAAAAAAGGGCGGTGCCTCACTCTTTTTATTAAAAGTCCCCAAGAGTTGCGTAAAAAAAAGGTAGTCATGGAGAGTGTACCTGCAATAATAGAGTAATCCCCCTCCCACCCCCTTCAGCTATGAGATGGCATTCGCATTACGTGATTAAAGTTACGTGTCGTGCATGTCCTCCCCAGCTAACGGTGTGAGACCAGGTCGGAAAAAAAGTATTTTTCCACTGAATTGGCCAAGCTGAGACAAAAGGTGCATTTAAAGCGTGTACTCGTAGGTTTTACTCAATGGATCTGGGGGAGGGGGAGGGGGGGGGTTGCTTTGAAAAGAGCTGCTAAAGATAGCTGTTGAGTAATTCTATCAATTCATGCCCTGAATTACAATAAAAATTAATGCCCTGAATTTAAGGCACGAACTGAATCCATTTCCAGGTGTGGAAAATTCAATTAATATATTACATATTCAAATATGTAGAGATTTTTTTTTACACGCGCAACCGAGTACGCACCCACACTCGCGCAGCTCCACTGTTCTGACAACAACGTTGCCAGAGTTACTCCCCAGGAGGGCAAATACTAATTCATATTAAAACAACAACAATAAATATAACAAATAGATGAAATGTACTCATCATCATCAGGGAGCATATACTACATAAGAGGCGCAAACATTCGATTTCCGCGTCTCTCTGTTTGGGGGCGTTGCCAAGGATGGCGGCCATTTTGAAGTGTGGGCAACGCCAACGAGGTATATAAATATAGGGTACAGGCAAAAATAGGGTCCGCCATCTTTGATTCGCGCGTGTTCTTGCCGTGTATAGTTGCCATGGCCGCCAAAACCATCAAAGATGGCGGACCCTATTTCTGCCTGTACCCTATTTATACACCTCGTTGGCGTTCCACACACTTCAAAATGGTCGCCAGACTTGGCAACGGCCCCAAACAGAGAGACGCGAACATCAAAGGCGCCGACAGAAGTTTGCGCCTCTTATGTAGTATATGCTCCATGTCATCATCATCATCATCATCATAATCATCACTATAATAATCATCGCTACTCCGGAGCACTGCTGAATAGATCATTAAGGGCCGGTTTCACCGAGCTCGGTATATGATAAAACCAGGTTTCTTTAGGAAAATCCATACAAATATGTAGCGATTTTCCTAAAGAAACCTGGTTTTATCATATACCGAGCTCGGTGAAACCGGCCCTAATTGAGAGCTTTCATAACCCATTGAAAGGCCGTCAGATTTACAACGGATTTATCCAGATTGAAGAGATTCCGAAAGCATTTAAAGCAGGATTACCATGGGGATCAATTTNACTTCTCCCCCCCCCCCCCCCCCAGTTCGATCGAAATAGTCGCGTGCAGTCCATTCAGTAAAAAAAGGGGGTAGTTTTTTCTGGGTTTTTTCTTGCTGTTATAAGTTGAAGCCTGGTGGGGATCGAGAGCGAAAGTGCTGTCAGTTCTGTACTACTACTACACACACAAGGAGCCTTCTGAGGTCGAGTGGTTGAGAAAGTGAGAGTGGAAAATGATGGTATAATAAACAACACACGAGAGGATCTCACCGACCTTGACCTGCACAGGAGCAAAGGGGTCCTCGATGGGCAGCGTGAAGGTCTCGTCCCAAACTGGGTTCAGGTCCTTCGACACCGTTTTCGACTTGTACAGAAGACGACTGCCGCTCTTGAACTTTACGTACGGATCGCTCGTGCCTGCAAGTACAAATCGGCAATTACTCGCATTGTTATACACAATAACACCGGGACATAAAAGTGTACAGTCATTTCCAGGAGTAAAGGTGCAGCAGGAAGTTCAAAATAGCATCCAATTGTGCCAACTGGCCGCCAATACAGAGATAGAGAGCGAAGTAGACCTTCCGGAAGAATGAATAGTTCCTCTTCCCACCCACCAGAGGCGCTGGCTCCATCCCATTGCGCATGCGCACACACTCTCTCAACCTGACAAGTCGTGGGGAGCGCCTGTCATTGAGGCTATAAGTCTTCTGCCTTACCGAGTGCGCACCCACATTCGCGCAGCTGCATCTGTGCCGCGCGAACTGTGGTGCGCACTCGGTCGTGAGGGGAATGGAGAAGCGCCTCTTTCGGAAGCCATTTTGAGCTTCAGGTACCTTATTACTCTTGGAGGAAATACGCAGTTTAGCCATGCATTTCGGAGCAGCACGTGTGAGATGCGTTTGACCTCATTTTTTCAAACAAAGGTGCGTACCGCAGGCGTCCTTGGCGATTAGGCGTCGTCCTCGTCTGAGGTGCACGTGCATCTGGAAGAATGCGTGTTGCCTGAGCGCCGCTTCTCTGGACGTCGGGGTGTCCGAGTCTAACCCGGACGTCGAGGCGCCGCCTGGAGCTGGAGAGGGCGTCGTGGAGAATAGGACGCCGCGACGCGGTGAGGCGGCAGGGGTGCCAGATAGAGACGACGCCGATGGTTCCTGCTCCGACGAGTTGTCCGCGGCGTAGTCCAGGTCAGTGGCGCCGCCGGCGTCGTACTCGCTCGTCGTTTGCTGCTGCTGCTGCTGTTGGCGTCTCATCCTGTCCCGGCTCCGGCTCCTGCTCCGTTGGAACCGGGCCTTCAGAGTGTGGAAGAAGGTGGCCGTCCGATGGGCCACGCTAGTGCGGGCCCCGAGTGGTGGGGTCGTGGGCGTCGGCGTCCGTCTCTGCATCAAAAGGACCCCCGAGGGAACAACAACATCGATCACTACCAATCAATCCAATCCGATTTCCCCATTGCATGATTCATGCATAAGTGGCTATGTACAAGCAGCTACAGGTAGCAGCGACTATATTTACCCTTGTTATAGACGCTCCAAAGTGGCTTTGTTTATTTGCACAGAGACCTATCGTGTCAACACTTCCTGCGGATACTCGTCACTTGATGTACTCGGAACAACTCACCAACACTCCGGATGTGTTCACTGGCCACTATATTGGATATACACAACAGTAGACACTGTGCACCACGATCTATCTGTCAAGGTTCATATCTGGCGGAAATATGAGCCCACATGTGTCTATTTGCGTGCAAACAGTGCTGATTATACTTCACATCAGTTATCAAGCATTGCCACAGTCATAAAGCTCAATTATACAGCCGCAGTCGGCTGGTCTTTACTACGCGACGAAGTGGCGGAAGTCGGGGTGGCGCTGCAGGCCAACGAACGTTATTGTGGCTTTGATACGGCTGCCACTTCGTCGCGTGTAGTCAACCAATGAGCAGGCTATAGCCATTCAAATTTCCCCCATTATTTAAAAAATGCATATTGACAAATATTGACCCCCCCCCCCACATTAAAATATTAATCGCCGAGCGTGGTAATATGCGAATTCAGCTGCGAAAATGTTCCCGTATCGTGCGTAACTCGCGTGAGAATGCCTTCCAGATCCCTACATGCATTACGCAAATTGACTGCGGCATGGTGGCCAAATCGACCCGGCCTAATTAATTATTCAATAGTGCCAAAATATTTGCAACTGCAGGAGGGACCCCCAGTCCCCCTGTCTAATTGCACGCTCACTTACTGCCACAGGTATAGTGCATATACGTTTTCGAATTTTACCTCGGTGCTTTTGATGCACTGTAGAAACACCCCCTGAGGGAAAGACTTTACTTGATGACCCTCCGAGAATGTTGCTATAAAAAAGTTACTTATATGGAGTAAATTTATCGCTGCTCTTTTCTGAATCGTCCTCTAGTCTGCATGTCTGCTCAGACAAAGCAGGTGTTGAAAGGACTATATGCTTGGCATATTGGCCAACTTGGCTGGGGCACAGAAACACCTGCTGCGAATAACAACAGGCGTCAAGGTGCCAGCCGACGAGTAATTAGCCAGACGGCTTCATTGTCGGGTTATGGGCTTTTTAGCTCGACATGACTTCTGACACGCCCAACAACGGATGATCTTTACTACGCGACGAACTCGGCGACGAAGTGGCTGAAGACCTTGCCTGGCGGGGCCACTCCCACCACTTCGTCGCGTAGTAAAGACCAGCCCTCTACAGGAGATATTGTGAATGGCTGACTAACCCTGTCATCTTGGAGGCGACAGGTTGTGAGGTCGGCTGCGGATTGTGACAGCCTGTTGTCCCCGAGGAGAGCGCCGGCGGCGTCGTGATGGACGCCGCTGCTGGTGCTTCCGGCCCTTCCAGCAGCTGTCGACCTGTCCAGCACCTGCTGGTGCAATCCTCTGCTCTTTCTCCCTCGCTCCTCCTGCTGCTGAGGATGGTAGTCGCCACCCGACGCCGCCGCGACGCCCCCGACGCCACCGACTCCGCGCTCATCTGCCGGGGAAACAAACCCCGCCATCAAATTACCGGTGCAGTTAATCCGGTTAAGCACCCTCCACACTTCCGCGCCTCTCAAAACCAGGATCTAATCAACTTACTTGACACCCAACCAGTACTACACGACCAAGGGGTGTCCAAATCGCCAAAAAAAATTAGCCAGGTACGCCAATTACGTTCAGTAAAAGCTAATTGAAGCTGCAGCCCGATGACATCACGTACTCAACGTAACAGTTGCATCGACGTCGGCAAAAAAATAATCCAGGCTGCTCTGGATTCGCCCAAAAAAGTGTACCCGATTTATGAACCTCATGCACTAATTACACCAAAAAGAACAATCGCAAACAGTTGGATCATTCCAGCTAATTTAGCACCAACTGCAATGGGTCTAACGAAGTTACGATTTATTTCTCGACAATAAATTCGGGGTTTTTTTTAAAGGGAGGAAATACAGTCGACTCCTTGATATAACATACTAATTTTTCAACACCACCTCGGCTATAGCAGACCTTTTCTTGCCCCCCTCGGTAATTTATGGATACGGGTGTGCTAATTTCAAATTTTTGTGGTTAGTGTTATTAATCATCAGTATCGATCAGTATGCAGTAGTGTGCACTTCGCCTTCGTAAATGACGAACCTTATGCAAACACCTTTTAACCACCCCTGTGCTCCACCGGGTGTCCCCCCTCCACAAACCGGCCCGTAAAACGATGAACCAGCTGTTGTTGAAACGTACTGACACACTGACCCACTTTTACATGCACCGAGCAAAACCAGCCGTAAATTTTGTGAACATACTGACAGTTAATACCTCGTCGACACCGTTCGGGGGTGTACCACTGCCAGTAAATTGAAGACCGGTTTCTGTATAGTGTTAACAGTTAACCGAGCGTTAGTTAATAGGCAGTTTAGCTAATATATGCCTCCAGTAAAACAGGGGAAACCAGCCGTAAACATACTGACAGTTACGCGAATACCACGACATAACGTCAACAGGTTAAACTGGCAGTTATCTCTTTAACGGTCAGTTAGGGCCGGTTTCACCGAGCTCAGTATATGATAAAACCACGGTTCTTTAGCAAAAACCCTATCTATTTGTATGGATTTTTCTAAAGAAACCTGGTTTTATCATACCAAGCTCGGTGAAACCGGCCCTTAGACGGTTGGATAAGTCGGATTTTTTTAAACGAGCGAAACCGAGTGCGCACCCACACTCGCGCAGCTCCAACAACGTTGCCAGAGTTACTCCCCAGGGGGGCCAAAAAATTTCACACCCGTACAAGAGCATCGGCAACGTCGCAAACGTCGGCCATATTGTTTCTCTATAAGAGTAGCGTCGGAAATAAATGCAGCGCAATACACCCATATTATACCCTTACACTGTCATTGATAATGCCAATCGTTCAATGTCGCAAACGTCGGCCATGTTGTTGCTCTGTAGGCGTAGCGTTGGAAATAAATGCATCGCAACACACCCATTATTGATAATGCCAACCGTGCATACTGCGCGAACTGCGGTGCGCACTCGTATTTCGTTCGTGAAATTCACCAGTATGTCACCCGTCACCGTCAGATTGCACCACCGGTTTATGTATAGTCTTTATAACCGAGCGTTAACTGACAGGTTAACTGATTCGTATGTCACCAGTACAATAGGGCGTAAATGTGACGTACAGTGCGTGTCGTCCGACTGCTTTCTCTTCCAGCAGAGCAGCTTCTTCTTCTTGAGGCGTCTCTTGGGGAGCGTCGGAGGCGCCCCATTAGCGTCGGGGGCGTCCCGACGTCGTTCGCCCTCACTCTCTATCGTTTTTTTTATATATAGTTGTCGACCCCGATTCCGGTCCCGGATTACAATATCGACGTCGGTGCAGCGTCGGCAAGCGTCGATCCACTTCCGAACTGGCACACGTACACAGCCGCACAGTACACACTATACTACATAACGCCGTGTAATCCGGGGTGCAGCTCTCGGCTAATTATAGCCAGGGCGTCGTCGCCGTCGCCGTCGACGCCGCCGTTGTCTCGGGCATCCCCAGCACCGCGCCCAATAATTGTGCGACGGCCTCGACGCTCCCTCGTCGTCACGCATTCGAGACACACCAACACGGAAGCAGACCCACACGTGATATTCGCGACTAGTGTTATCTAATGGAGCTTTTGGCGGAAGTTAGTGAATCAAAAGTGGAGGGGGGTGAAAAGAGACGTCCTTGAGACCAGCTGTGGGGGGACCGGGAGGGTTGAAGTCTTGAGGGGGGGGCAGGGACGTCCCACCCTGCGACGCAACAGGGGCTTAGCATATATACAGTACTGTAAGCACATTCATGGCAACATATTGCAATGTGTTCACATCAGGCTGAACTAATTAGAATAACTGCAAATTGCGGGTTACTACACTTCAAGTACAGGGTGGCTCATATGTTGCCCAAGTTCAAGGAGGAAAAATATTTCATATCTTATCTTCTTATATCAAATGCAAAATTTGTTTGTTTGTTTGTCCCCTCCCCCCTCATATATCGCATCATTTATTATTATTATTATTATTATTATTATTATTATATGACCATGGAAATAGGCTTATTATATTATTATATTATGGGCTTATATTATTATAATAACTTACTGTATTATTTTATTATAATAACTTATTGTATTATTTTATTATAATAACTTATTGTATTTTTATTATAATAATAACTTATTGTATTTTATTATAATATTGTATTCCATTATATTTTATTATAATAATATTTTATTATGATATCTTAATCTATAAATGAGGAGAGTTTGTTTGTTTGTCCCTTATAGAAATCCAGGGGAAAGCCCCTACACCGCCTTAAATTAGCATATCGGGGGTTACATTTTTCAAGGAATCTAACGCCGCATGTTTCAGCTTCCGAAAATGAACCTAACTCCCACAACACGCACATTCCCGAATCTTCTCACTTCACGGGTCTCAACAATTAACATAATTACATCAACTTCTATAGCAACAACAACATTTTATCTTTTCCCAAGTTCGCAATCCCATGGAAATGCCCTTATGCTACAATACCTATCAAAGTAATGCATTTGCATTGCGTCTATTATATCTTGGGACCTCTTTTTTTTTGCAAGTCCCATCGCCGTAAATTATTCAACTCATCCGCCAATTACGCTAATTGGCCACCTCACGTGAGTTCATATGGTATGATCATTCTGGGATTTTGTAGATTTAAAATTAGACTTCCCGACACAAATAAATACAAAAAAATGATTTAAAAAAAATAATTACGCAGTGTTGAAAACAAAATTTCCCACCAGGCATCTGTATGTACATTTCTCAAGTTCTTCAGGGCAAACAGTTGGAACGAGGTGGGGGTGTGAGGTAGGGGTGAGGGGTCATGGGGTCAAATATTCTGGGGAAAAACATGATGGCTGTGCAGTCTTTTCCTGGGCCAAATTCATCCCCATTCCTCTTTTTACACATCCATTCAGAATTGACTACGCTATAACCAAAGCAGGCAATCTATCACAAACTTTGGCTTATTGTAACTTGGCCTTATTTTAAGGTGCATCGAGTTCCAGTGTACGGAACGCAAATTTTACAAACAAACAAACTTCCAAAAATATACCCGTACCTTTAACAGCATCCCAACATACCCGGGCAACGCCGGGTAACCTGCTAGTTACATTATATTTTTATTATGATATTACATTATATTTTTATTATGATATTACATTATATTTTTATTATGATATTACATTATATTTTTATTATGCTATTATATTATTATATGATTATATTTGATTGTTACATTTTATAACATTGTTATTATAAACGGCAAAGTTTGTTTGTTTGTTTGTCCCCTCCCCCCACCGCCCTGGCGGTTTGGGTAATAATAACATGTACATAATTATATACAATGGTAAGTTTGTTTGTTTGTCCATGGCAACCGGAGTTAACATGCGGCAACAAAATTACGTCACCATATGGAAACAGGCCGTGCGAAGAACGGGCTCCACTGCTATAGTCATATCATATTTTTACCAAATAATCATAAAATATCATCCCAGCAACCAAATTGAAGCAACAACTCGCGTCTGGCCCTCTGTAGCAATTAACCATTCAATGAGCAATTTAATTAAGTGAGCGATTAACATGAGTCTGTTCGACTGGGTTGCTGGGATGAACAATCAAGAGGTGGCATGCCTTTTTTTAAAACATGCCTACTGCAATAATTTTCTTGAAAAATATTATGACAAAAAATAGTATAGTCTATAGTACAGTAAAAGGGGCAAACTGTTACATGCTAGGTTTTTTGTTCGTTGAAATTGCGGCAATTATTAATTAAGGGTGATAACAACACACCCGGCTGGATGTTGTACATTTGTGAGACTTGCACCTACGTGCACATCCCACATGTCACAACTGCATAACGTGGCGTAAATGCAATTAGCAAATGCAAACGCAAACAGTTACAGTACAGTTTCGCATTGCAGCACTCCGCACAATGTCATTGTGATAATTTTACGCCTATATCATATCAAGCAACAAATAATTATTTTAAATAATGATAATGATGATGATGATGATGATGATGATGATGATGATGATGATGATGATGATGATGATGATTTTGTACAATTTGTTTGGGCATAGACGTCAGCAATGTTGCCATTGTGACGTCAGCGCAATTTGCACTGCCTGTTACATTATTATTAATAATTCCATTACAGGAGCCAGCAATTGACGCACGTGGAAAAAATCAGCAATTAACGTAATGAAAATTAAGCCTCGGTTGCACGCAAGAAAAAATGTCAGATTTAGACGCATGCGAATAGCTGCATATGCTAATTAATTTATGATCGTACTACCGGTAGTCCTTATTAATAATTAAAATTGTGCACACAAATCACGGCGAATATGTATGGGAAATTACCAGTAATTTTTGTCAGATCGAGATAATATTTTTGCGGAGGTTTCACTTGGTATAAATTATTTCCGGAAGCTTGGCTATCGTAGCCATGCGCAGGGTACGACACACCCTGTGCTTCTACCGTACTCGACATGACCCGAGGCGTCGGTGGCGTCGAGACGTCATCATCGCACTAACACCCTGTACAAAATCGACCGCGTGCGTGTACAGTGGCCTCACCCATGATGTCGCCGCGGTGACGGATTAGAGCAGGTCACACATGGGGGGAGGCGTCGGCAGGGTGGGGGCGTCGGAGGCGTCGGGAGGGTCTTCTCCTCTTCCCCCGCCGCCTTTGGAACACACACACTTTTTTTCCTTCCTTTTTCCTACGCCTCCTCTTCTTGGTCCTGCGAAGGGATAGGCGCCGCAGTGCGGGGCTCCTGAGCTCCATCTGACGACCTCTCCGTCCGGCGCCGGCGTCGCCTAACGACGACCACCACGAGGGGAGACGCTCAGGCGCCGGCGCCTACACACGTAATACAAACCATCCATTGACAGCCAAGAGTAGAGACTTCCCGGATGCCAACCTTGCTCTTGGCCCACCTATTACAGGCACGACGACGTCTCAATCACTATGACAAGCGCTCAAAACGACGCTGGCGACGCATTACAGACGTTGACTCATCAACAACGTGCATGTAGTAACCACTTTAGCCGTGGAGTGGCAGCAGTGTGCAGAGAGCCACAGGATGAGCGCCATCTGTTTGTGGCATATCGTACTAAGTCCGTGCTGGGCAGTGTTGCCAAATTGGCTCGTTTGGATAACATGAGCGTGGGAAGCTTCTGATTGACTATATCTCACGATGCAGGTTGAGTCTATAGGAGGCCATAGCCCTGCCTCAAGGTCATGCTCAATGTGCATACAGAAAAGGAGGTCAACAAAACGCATATGCGGCACTGCAGATATTATAACAAGACGATCTGGCTCGCAGCCATGTCTTCCTTTTTTTTTTTCGTTTCTGAACGATCCAGACGCGTACGCACAGTGCACCACCCTCTAAATGTGCTATCGTCGGCTATCTGGCAAACAGGGCTAACATTTATCGCCTCTATAGCAAGACAAGTACTTGACCTTTGGGTATACTGATGTTGACAATTACGCATCGGAATTAAATTGTTACGCTCACGAGCAGGTTGGAAACGACGCAAATTGCCAAATTATTCAGCAACAACTTACTTCTCAGGCCAGTGGTTTGCTGGGGTCAACAAGCCATGTCATGACAATGAGGTGTATAACAGTCTATTTAAAAAAAGTCGGTGACCTCGATTTATTCCTGTACAATTCTTCTGAATAAAGAGCTCGTCTTCCCTGTTCTTTTCCTGTCATTTAAATCGTTGCCCTTGTGTTTCAAATCGACGCACCCTTTCATCTCAAGGCTCGTCCGACGGCCATTCTTCACTGAATAAAAAACAAACAACAGGTGAAGTTGGCAACAAGTGGTAGTCCTTACTTTTGCCCTTTCATTGATATCATGGTCCTGGATTAATCCTCAGGTATCGGTTTTATCAAACGCTAATATATATTAAGGAAAATCTGTTTGCGCAGTACACATCATCACTCACTTTCACTCAACATTCAAAATGTTAGCACGAAGTTTGCAATAATAAATAAATAAATAAATAAATAAATAAATAGGCAAAGTTTCCACATAACATGTACAGTACCACCTCTAGTGTAAATAAATAAGTAAATAAGTAAATAAATATATAAATGAATAAATGGGCAAACTTTGCAATTGAGATGGTTCCATCTGCAGTAATTGGAAATAAATAAATAAATATGCAAAGTTTGCACATGAGAGTGTACCACCTCTAGTGTAAATAAATAAATAAGTAAATAAATATATATATATATATAAATAAATGGGCAAACTTTGCAATTGAGATGGTTCCATCTGCAGTAATTGGAAGTAAATAAATAAATATGCAAAGTTTGCACATGAGAGTGTACCACCTCTAGTGTAAATAAATAAATAAATAAATAAATAAATAAATAAATAAATAAATAAATAGGCAAAGTTTGCACATGAGAGCGTACCACCTTTTGTGCAAACGAACAAACCTATACAGTAGACATCAGTTACGATGCACAATCGTTGTATAGATAAATTTTGCGACACGTCTGGCTGTATAATTATGCGAAGGCAATTTAAGGCGACAATTAGTTTGTTACTATACGAGTATACGTACACGTACCGACTTTTGTCTTCAATTTGGACATTGCATGAACAGTAAATGTGTATGTTGAATTCTGTACATTTGCAATCATTGCGTTTGGTTCGTATACAATAGGATTAGGGAGTACCAGTTTTATTTTCCACAGTCGAGTACAACTGACCACAACCCACAAGTGCCTCCCTCCTCCTCAGGTCATATTCTCTTTCCAAACGAGCCCCTCTCACTTTCTTTATTCCCATGTAAATAACGCAATCCACGACCTTGGTCTGCTGCGTCTTCTCTTCATTTTTTTTTTTTTCTCAGGCAGGTGAGTGTGCCTCTCTCCTCGGATTGGTTCAAACTTTCCACTAGATGGCGATGTGGCCAGGTGAGCAACACACACAAACCTGCTCTCATTAAGTCTTTGCACAGAGAAGCAGATGGAGTTTGCTCTAAGGGCTCTGGAAGGTGTGGCCAGGTTCCTGGACCAGTTTGCCAAGCTGGCCCTCTGGATGAACCTGGCCACATGGGGGTCAACACTGGTGGTCACAGGTTGGAACCACATGCTGTATGGACCCAGGAAGCTGTGGAGGAGGATGAGGAGGAAGAGGGGGCAAGACTCGTCCCAATCTCCGGACTCAGACTCCCTAGAGGACGTCACCGTCGAGCCTCCTCCTCGACGGCACAAGAAGAAGAAGAAGAAGACCAAGCATAGGGACCAGCCCCAGACACATCCACAGCCCCCGACACGTTATTAGCGAGAGAAAGTTGGCGCCTGACGCAACTTGTATGCAGCACAAGGTCCTGCCGGTACGTATGCCGCAATATCACGGGACAAAAAGACATTCATCAGATATGTGGCAACACTGTGTCATGATGTGGCAACCTTGGAAGGGTCACATGGCACCTGTTGGCGCCACTGTCTGGTACCGGTGCCAAGTCATCAGTGTATCAATATGTGTGCTGAACTATTTCACATCATGGCACCTCCATGTATGCAGCAATATCACAGGGCAGAGACATTCCGAACTGTGGCAACACTGGTGGCACCTGCCCCGCCATCTTGGAAGGGTCACATGGCACCTCTTGGCGCCACTGTCTGGTACCGGTGCCAAGTCATCAGTGTATCGTCGAGTCTGCTGAACTATTTGACATCATGGCACCTCCATAGTACTACACTTCATTCCAAGCTGTGGCAACACCGCTAATGTGGCACCTGCACCGCCATCTTGGAGGGGTCACATGGCACCTGTTGGCGCCACTGTCTGGCACTTGTGTCGGGTCATCAGTGTACAGTCGCATTATTTGACGTCGCCTCTATGGTATCACTTGTCCGAAGTGCCATCCTGGTATATCTGTGATACTGTCCGCAACAGTACCATGGTACTACGTTGACTGTTGGCAACTGTGAACAGCGTCATCTCTACTGCCGTCAGATATGAGAAGACCGTAACTCAATGTCCACTTCCCCTTGCGCCGCTTGCGACGAGAAAAAAAAAGCAGTGGTACCAAAAGCACCCAACAGGTGGAGTTGGGATGCCGTTCCTTTTCCCCCCTTCCCCCAACGCCACCTCTTGGATGCTTTCGGTAACACTTGCTTTCTTTTCTCGCCGCAAGGGAAGTGGATATTGAGTTACGGTCCTCTCGCATCTGACGGCCATTGTGGCACCTTTTCCTGGTGCATCTGACGTCACTTTTGTACCATGGTACTCCATTGGTGTGACTTAGCTACTGAAACTGGTACCGTATTGTGGCACCCTGATCATCCTGGTACCAGCGCCATTGTGGCACCTTTTTCTGGTGCGTCTGGCGTCACGTCAGGTGCCACGCTCTACGTCATCATGAAATGACTCATAGTGAGAGTTTTGTATGCCATTTTCGCACAATTGTACATTAAACTGAAGCGATTGTTCTGTAAATACTCGTGTGAACCTGTAAATTTTTTATATGCGAAAATTATAAGGTGTGCGTGTGCACATACGCGGAAGATCTTGTAATAATAATAAAAAATATTGCTCAGTATTGTACATATGAATTTTGCTCATTTTTTTGCGATATACCCGGACAAGACCAGCGGAAGTGATACAGTGTACCTGCGGCCATACCAATAGTTCACAAGAGGTTGCTCGACACTTTAAAAAAATTCGCATGCAAATTTTTGCAAGCACATTACACGCTCTGATAATATTGCACAATGTTGCAGACACGTGTTGGCAACAAAACAATTCGTTACAATAACTACGAGAAACATATTGTGAAGCTAATATATAGCTGTTGGAAAAGTAGCTGCTTATCTAGTGCTAAAAAATTTGCGCTAATTATAACGACACATGCAGTCAATTAACATCTTTTAAGGTCAAACAACAGGTCAGCACCAAATAGCTCTTGCGCAATTGGGAGAAATTCTTTCGCACTTTTTTTTCGCAAACTTGCTCTACAACAATAGGGTCTGCCTCTGCTATTGTTGCTAGCAACAATGGTATAGACAATACTTATATATTTTTGGCACAGTTCACAACAATTCAAGCGAGGAAAACAAAAAACTAGTGGGCGGAAAATCGGCGCATTTCAACCGTGCAATGAATCAGTCACGGAGTTGCGCAGGTAAAAAAACTGAATGAAAGGTAATTGCACTTCAAGTTCATGCATAGTTAGTACTTCAAACCATTTGCAAATAAACGTAACTTAGAAATAAATAAATAAAGTACATTAACTGCCAGTCACACGAACCATTATTTGCCCCTAAACTGTCATGGCGGACATCACCTGTCACATTGTACGAGTGCGCACCCACTTTCGCGCAGCTACAGAGACTCGGCGGCGTCTTAAACGTCCGCCATTTTGTTCCCCCCACCCAACAAGCGTAGCGTTGGAAATAAGCACCCACTATACATTAGCGCTCATCCACTATCATTGATATTTCCGACCCTGATAGCTGAACCCACTTTCGGACTACTGAGAGTGCTGAAATTTTGGCACAATGACGTCTTACGTGCCGCTGATTCAGGAAAACGTCCGTAAACCGCACTTTTTTGAGTCTAAATACCCAAAATGTTAGGATTTAATTGCTCTAGAGAGGGTATTGAAATAATAACCGACATCGATCGATAAAACCTATCAGCTCTAGGCCAGGGAGCATATACTACATAAGAGGCGCAAACTTCTGTCGGCGCCTTTGATGTCCGCGTCTCTCTGTTTGGGGCCGTTGCCAAGGCTGACGGCCATTTTGAAGTGTGGGCAACGCCAACGAGGTATAAGTAGGGTAGAGGCAAAATAGGGTCCGCCATCTTTGAAGATTTTGGCGGCCATGGCAACTACACGGCAAGCGCACGCGCGAATCAAAGATGGCGGACCCTATTTTTGCCTGTACCCTATTTATATACCTCGTTGGCGTTGCCCACACTTCAAAATGGCCGCCAGCCTTGGCAAGCCCCAAACAGAGAGACGCGGAAATCGAATGTTTGCGCCTCTTATGTAGTATATGCTCCCTGTCTAGACAGTCTATCTATATCACTCTAGACATCCTCATTTATTGATAAACCCTAAATCATTTACTGCGGGAATAAGACGTCTTCACACACGATGCAATAATTATTACACTTTTTCCCCCCTAATTATTCTACGACCCTGGTAAGATCACACGGAAGTAACAAATGCATCACCTTTTTTTTTTACATTAATTGCAGTCATAAAGAGGGTGCAATTAATGCTATTTAAAATTGTTTTATAGACGAGTATATGGCGTTTCGTCGTCGTCTTCAGAATATCAAGGCCGAGTGTCAAATTTTTTTTGGTACACCCTGTACAGGGATATAATTAGCAACATTCGTGCAACGCACATTTGACGTACTTTCCCACTCTATTTGTATGTTTAAAAAAATATATTTAAATATATAATATAAAACCGAATTGCCTGAAAAATCCCAGCTGATTGCAACATGTAAGTTTTTTTGACTCTTGAAACTAATGTTGGTGTTTTTTAAAACTCCTTATGCAAAGCATGGTGAAGCAAAAGGCATGTTTATTAATGGTATTTGCAATAATCTTCACGGCCATCTGGTGATGCATGAAATATTATATGCTAACACAGTGGAGTCAGCCATTTATTATTATGTAAAGTCACACAACCGATGCAATAAATTTATATAATTTAAAAAAATCTTATTCGGATGAATAAGTTGCACATAACTGTTGAAACCCGACCTAAAATCACTCATTTCATCCACTTATAGTCATATACAATACAATACATAATGTGCTATAATACAATACAAAAAAATATATTATGCTATAGTATAATTCACAATACTTACATAATTATATACAATGCTATAACTACTACTCTCTCAGGACCGCATAATTAAATCCAATATATTCCACATGGTGTTGCCCTATTGTTGCACCGCAACAACGGCATGTAGAATAATTAAAAGGCTAATGAGCAATTCCATGCAGTTGACACCAGGATTGGTTAGGTGGTTGCATAGGGTGATTAGATCCATTAAAAAATTATCTGAGAAACCGGACATAAGTGATACAAATCATTCCATCTCGCTACAACAAAGCGGACACACCACAAATTGCAATCTTCTGTTATCGAGAGTACATACAGTATGTACATTATTTAAATGCAGCACACATACAGTAATGTACATTATTTAAATACAGTACACATACAGTATGCACATTATTTAAATCCAGTACATATACAGTATGTACATCATGTAAATAAAAATTACAGTATGTACATTTAAATAAGTACACATACAGTATGTACATTTAAATGAGTACACATAAATATGTACATTTAAATGAGTACACATAAATATGTACATTTAAATTAGTACATACAGTATGTACATGGTTTTAAAATACATGGCACATACAGTATGTACATGGTTTTAAATACATGGTATATACAGTATGTACATGGTTTTAAATACATGGTATATACAGTATGTACATGGTTTTAAAATACATGGCACATACAGCATGTACATGGTTTTTAAATACATGGCACATACAGTATGCACCCGATTTTAAAATACATGGCACATACAGCATGTACATGGTTTTTAAATACATGGTACATACACTATATGTACATGGTTTTAAAATACATGGGACATACAGTATGCACATGATTTGAAAATACATGCACATACAGTATGCACATGATTTGAAAATACATGCACATACAGTATGCACATGATTTGAAAATACATGCCCATACAGTATGCACATGATTTGAAAATACATTGCACATACAGTATGCACATGATTTTAAAATACATGGCACATACATTATGTACATGGTTTTAAAATACATGGTACATACAGTATGTCCATGATTTAAATAAAAAATTAATGTACATGATTTAAATAGGTACACATACAGTATGTACATTATTTAAATGCAAATTACAGTATTTACAATTTACTACACTCCAATATTACGTGGGCAACTAATATTTTTTACCCTTCATGAATTCACCGTATCTCCAACCATTGGACTGAAATAATGATGTGAATACATCGTAACAATTATTATATTACGTCTCAAGGAATCCACAGCACAACAATCGGGCAAGGTCACAGACCGTTTGCCCCTCAACAATCAGTTTGCACTATTGCAATTTATTCAACCCTTACTCCTCTTGAAACTGGTTGCCGGGGCAAACAATCCGCAAACTTTCCCCCCACCCCCTCATTGTTGCAATGTGGACGTACCATCAGTGCACCACCGCAAGTCATGAATAAATAAAATGGCAATGATCCCACAGAGGTAATGGTGTGCCTTGTTGTAATGAGGTGAGATATACTTTTTTTATTATTATTGCATCAGTTATGTACAGATTAAACACACACACACACACACATAATAATTATGTAATGATCTATCAAACAAAAAAAAAAGGGGGCAAAGAATAGTAAGAATCAGCAACAATGCAATGCGCATATTATTGCTGGTGACACCATGTATTACTCAAAAAAAAAAAATTAATACTAATTACAACGTAATCGCCATCGCGACATTGCTTCTTTTTTTGCCGCAAGTAATTTCTACCGTTGTTCATCATTACGGAGCGGATCCGGAGCACAAACTGTTTGCATTTGTAAAGCACGAGACAGGCTTAGTTGCATATTTTTGCAATCTGCGATTCAACAGCAAATGGTTTTCCGCAGCTTAAACAGTTTGGCCTCCGACCCTTTCATTACGAAACACCACTCTTCAAATTCTGTACCCAGAATATATTGATGACGACTTTTGCTCCACCAAAGCTTGCATCAGATTCAACCGAAACAATTTCTCTTCTCAAACTGAAACCACCCTAACCTCCCAACAACAGGAACGACTGATGATGTTCTGCGGGGGGTTATTTTGTTTTGCAGGTATCGCCGTGTGACTGGATAAGTCCTTTACTTTTCCTCGTACACAATCACACATTCCACTCAAGAAAAAAATTTATTCCACAATAAATTCTAATGCATAAAACCTTCATCCATTTTCTTTTTTTTTTTTAAAGCGTTTCGCCAGCATCAATCGAGGGAACTGCCCATTAAATTATGTAAAGCCAACGATTTATTACTTAGCGAAAGGTGGCACATTGGCAGAATAATTTTACAACTCGCAATGCGATTATAACTTGGGACAATAAATATGCTGCGAATTATGGCATCACATAATTAATGGACAAGCCCCAACAGCGTTTGATTTAAAGTGTGCGGAATACCGCGGGACAGAGGCAGACACAAACGAGCTTAATGACTACTAAAGACACATCGTCTAATTTTAAAATACGTCCCAAGGCTGCGCAAGAGCTTTTTCGTTACTGCTTTTTTTTTTTTCAATGCATATTTACCTTTATCGCACGTGTATAATCAAGTATATACCCGGCTGGCTTTCAGAGGGTTACCGTCTGGAAGGGAAGGGGAAGGGACGCCCCCCTCTGAATCCCCCTCTTGGTCCGCCCCGTCCACCCCTGGGCTGGTAGGGGGATCCGCCCCTCATCTGCCCACGGCCACGAAAGAACCTGGGGCCGCCTCTCTGCTGGCCCATTTGCGGGTTGAACTGCTGCATGTGAGGCGGCGGCGGGCCCATCATGGGCGGGTTAAATTGCATCGGAGGTCGCAGCATGGGCCTGAACCCCATCTGATCTTGCGGTGGTTCCCATTGCGGCTGCTGAGGTGGCGGAGGAGGCGGCGGCTGACCCAACCACTGCGGGGCTAGCATACGGGGCGGACCCATATCCTTTCCAGGCGGCGGGACGTCCATGGGTCGGATCTGCATATTCCCAGGATGCATGTTGCCGGGATGACGTTGCATGAGCATCGGCGGCCCTCTCGGTGGCATGTTTCCGAATGGAAGTTGATGCCTCGGATGAAACCCTGGCGGCGGACCCGGCGGACCTGGCGGGCCAGGCGGGCCAGGCAGACCAGGCGGACCAGGCGGAACCCGGTTTACAGGCATCTCCGGGGGCTTGTCGGCATCTTCGTCGTCATCCTCCGTAAAGTCAATAAAGGCAATCTTCACTGAGCCACGCTCCGGGTCGTCCGCCTTGTGCGATTTCCCCGGCTGCGACTCCTCCTCGTCACTCATCTCCATATCGACCGCCTCCGTGTTGTCGGTGTTGTTGATCGCAGGCGTTGGGGACGCCGGCGAATGTGTTGGGATCGCGGCGGGAGTCGGACTAGGTGTTGGCGGTTTGACGGTGACCGTCACATTGCTGCCACTGGTTCGTCTCGTCCTGTAGTCAGTGTCGGTGAGCCTGTAGTCCTGATCTTCCTCCGAGTGCGCACTTGGAGGAGGCGAGAACCTGGGCCTCTTCGCACTGTCAGTGAGTGTGATCAGGTTGCGGTGGTCCACGTCCTTAAACTGGTTGGACTGGTTTGGGTCCCTCCCGCGCATGAACATTACTCGATGGTCAGTGTCTGGGGTGGGCAACCTGTGGTCAGTGTCTGGGGTGGACAGACGCTGCTCCTGGTCGAACTCGAGCGGGTCTGAAAAGGCAGTCTTCTCAAAAGACGGGGGCGATTCAGGCGTGTCGTCACTCCAGGTTGGGAACTTTGGGGGCAACTTGTTGGTGGTCCACTGCGGTGCCTGGTGAGGAGGTGGCGGCGGCGGCGGCGGAGGGAGGTGGGCAAAAGGCGGGGAGGTCAAGGCGGGAGTCCAGTCCATTTGTGGCGGCCGGTGCGGAGGAGGAGGCGGGGACTTGCGAGGTGGACGCTTGGAGGGCGGAGACGGCGATGGCGACGGCGGAGAGTTGGAAGGAGGCGAGGCTGGAGCAGCGATCGCAGCAGGTGGTACCTCCTTTTTGTTCGTTGGCGATGAAGAGGCCGCCATTTTCTGAAGGAAATCCGAGATGCTGAATCCCAGCCCTCCCTTGTTTCCGCCGATCACCTCGATCGGTTGGCCCTGAAAAAAACCATCATGAACATCCACATAATGGTACGGTTATCACGCTCGTATCGAAATACCTGTGCTGGCGACTGGTTCGGTGGTGGTTGGCTGAACGCAGGCGGATGATTATGCGCTGGTGTCGGAGAGGGCAGCGGGGCAGGAACCGGAAGCGGCGGGACGGGAGAAACCCCGCCCACAAATGGGGGAAGCAGCGGCGAAGAGTTGGCCGCTGATGCGCCTAAGCCTCTGCCGAAAATCCCTCCTTCCGAGCCCATCATGGAGGATAGCCTTGAATCCAGGCTGCTGCCGCCTTCAACGGCATTTCCTGAAACAAACAGGTGTAAACGCATGGTCTGGTCGTACCCGTTGCCCGGTACTCACCCCTGCCAGCAACGGCATTGAAGATGAGGTCGGCCGCACTTGTGTTGTTATTGGTCATTGCTGTTGCAGCAGTGTCTGGTAGGTCGATGTCTGAGTTAGGCGAAGGCGACGGAGCGTTGACGTCGGGTGAGGGAACTGGACTAGACTCGTCGTCTTCCGCTCTGCTAACCCCAGCCGAAGTGATTGAATCGAGCCTGGTCTGCAGCTGCTTCACTCGCTGTCCAAAGTTGCGGTAGGCGTTCACCACGACCTTGGCCTCTCCCTTCTGAGCCTCATAGAAAATCTGACTCTGCTCCAGAAGGTCGATCAGTTCAAGGCGGGCGGACACCTCGCTCTCAAGAGCCTGGACGTAAGCCTGCATCAGCTCCAGGCGCTCCTCGACACGTCCAACCGCATCGTCACCAGCCTGCCGATCTGTTTGGTCGTAATTAAAACCATGTTCGGCCCACCCTCGCTACAACCACATTACCTTTCAGGTTTCTCCTGAGCTCCTCAACGTCGGCCATGGTCATGGAAGCCTCGTTCACGTTCTTCAAGCGAGTGTCCGTCTCATCCTCCAGGCCCTTCACCGTCTTGATCTTGCCCACCAGGGTCTCCGGCTGGAAGTCGGCCAGCAGACGGGCATTCTCGGCCGTGTTTCCTCTGGCCGCATTGGCCAGCAAGGAGCAAAGGTCGGACACAAAGGACTCCTCGTACACGCCACGCTCGTCCCATATCTTGAAGATGCGCTGCACTTGGCGACGAATCTTCTCGTCCCTTCAGGGAATAAAAGGGTGACATGTAACACAACATTCGACAACACAGCAATTCCGTCTGCAAAAATCCGGACGGGTTAGTCACTCCATAATGTACGATGGGCTTCAATAGTGTCGAACCACTCAAAAAAATTATCAGCGCTTAGCAGTCGCGATTCATTTAAAATCCGATGTCTTTGCACATCACGTCAGCGATGCAAAAGTGAGCAGGAAATCTCCTGACGCAGCCGTCTACTTTCAATAAATCTGCATAATCACATGCAAAGCGATTGGGCTTCTCGCGGAGTTTCATTAAAAGGCTGCACTCGTTTTAAGAAGATCTAATCAGGCACTTCGTTAAATCCAATTACATCTAATCCACTACTAATTGACACTCCATTTCAATTTACAAGATAAGAAAGGATCGAAGCTTCCGTCAAATTAACACCCGTCCTTTTTAATTTATAATAAGTTACAAACAAACAAAAAACCGATACACAGGGTGTCCGGAATTATTTTGACGACTTAGCTCGTTATTTTACGAACACTACTTTGTTTACAAATAATAATATCGCTTTAATGATAATTTCAGCCGATGTCATTTTGTTCGGACACTACGCTGCTTATTTTAAGCATTTTACGTGTAATTATGTCGCTGAAGATCATTTCAAGTGACGGAGGACGATTCATAATTACGTTTGGTATCGCAATAATTTTTATATCGCAGAAGGGCAATCGAACAAATTAGCCAAAATAAAAAATTGCGGTCATCTCCGTCACCAGATCGAAGCCATAAATTTTCATAACGTTTCAATCGATGCTTACCTAACGAGTGGTGTGGCCTTCTGAAGTGCGGGCGCCCAAGCTGGAAGGAAGTCGGTGAGGTTGCTCTTCCGCTTGCTGTACTGAATCACGTCATTCGCAAGGTAGAACAGGGGCAGACGGTGCTCCACTTTCACTGCAAACAGACGGAAAAATTCACGTCAGAAATTGCGTGAAATGGTAAGCGGATGGGGAAGACTGACCTTTTCTAATGACGTTGAGCCAGACCTTGATGATAGGTCTGTGGTGCTGTCGGTTGAGGAGGCACCAGTTGGACACGGACTGGATGCTCTCCTGGGTGTCCTTCAGGGACCTCAGCCTCTTCTCAAACTGACGCTCGTCAAACACCTCGCTCGACTCCTCCCCGCTAATTCCAACCAGTTCGAATGAACCATCGTCCGTCGGAGGGCTTGACGAACTCGCACCCGAGACGCCAGCACCTTTTGAGCAGAAAGGATTGATTAATGCACACCCAGGTGATTACATCTCAGCACATGCACAACGTACGACATTGATCTAATTACACTTGAATATCGCCGGATCAATATTTGCTGACACTTCCCGAGAAAAATAATCACCATAAGATATGGGCAATATGCTTCACGTCAGAACAATGCTTTTTTTACCTGATATTGCTACAGAAACTATTCAGATCGCGATCTACTAACTTATCTTAGAAAAGGCGTACAATGATACGTACTTGTCACAGGCTAACTTTTGCATAATGATCTATATTTAACTCCGAAGAAAATCTCTCGCACAACTTACACGGTTTTTGCCCATTCGAGTCGACACTTGACATTTTAACCGAGCAAATTGAGCTAGAAAATTGCCCTCGCTTAACTGAGCGAACACTATTCAGGTTAGAGTACGACATGCCATCCAACTTGGTATGACCTAATATAACTAATAACAAATAAATTACTTGTATAAGTCCACAGTAACTAATTAATTGCACGCTTGCATCAACTAACAGTAACAAAATTTATTACGTTTGCGATAAGCACCCTGTGTGCTTTTAGACGTTCTTATATTAATACCAATTAATACTATTAATTAGTAAATGACGCTTATTACTAATTGAATTGCTGCGTGCTGCTGATGAACTTTGTAGAAAAAACGTACATAATATTTATTAATTATCAAAATTACGCTATTACTAATTTAATAGCTGCGTGCTGTTGACAGGCATTGTAGAAAAAAATGTATGTAATATTTATAAATTATCAAAATTATGCTTATTACTAATTTAATAGCTGCGTGCTGCTGACGGACTTTATGGAGAGGTGTACATTAATTATTAGTTATTAAAATGACGCTTATTATTAATTTCATTGCTGCAGGCTGCTGACGAACTCTACGGAACGGACGCGTTTCGACGCTTTAAGGTGTAAATATTACGTTACTAATGAAAGCGCCAGGCCCTTAGCGGCTAAACGACAGTAATGAGCATTACTTAATACCTTTCGAATAATGTACAGCGTGGACAATTGGCACCCCTGACCAGCCAGGGGGTGCCAACAGTACTTGTCAAGTAAGCGGGCTTCCGCTATAGCGAAGTGTGTACTTTCAATGCTTATGATTGTGCGCACATTCCGTGCCCATTACGGCTACCGGTTGGTACTTGCTAAGCGCTTGCATCTTATGGCCAACTAATTAACCTATGTACTAGGTAGGGGAGCCTGTTTTCGAACCTCTGAATGCTCGTTTACCTCTTCCGGCCTTGGACCTCCTCCTGTGGTGCGCCCTCCTGTGGTTGTTGGGCCCCGGGGCGCGCCCCGAGCCCTGCCTGTGGCTGGCCCCCGGCGTCGTGGCTCCGGGTGTCGAAACAGACGCCGACGAGCGGGATCCGGAAGGGGTAAGAAGAGGCGTCGCGAGAGAATCGAACGCCCAGGCCTAGCTTCTGAAGGCCGCCATCTTGGAAATGTCGCCGCGTTCCTTTTCCATGGAAGCGGGTTGGCAGCCCTGGCGATGCATCCGCCCGGAGCCAATCGGATTCGAGGTTGCTTACCGCCCGTGACGTCACGGCCAATCGGAACCCCCGTTGGAACCCCATCTGGGCTGGAGGACCGGGGTGTAGCCAACCGAACAATGGCGTCGATGGAAATGCACGCTGCTGAAGCCCTCCTAAGGCAGCAGCTTCAGGCGGGAAGGTCTGAACTCAAGAACATCAGGTCTGAAACCCACCCACCCACCACCACTTCCGAAATAATAATTAATCGGCCCCCCCAAAAAAAAGAAATTCATTTTACAAATATTTTGTACAGGTTTTAATACCCACAAATAAGTTGCATTTTTTATTCCTTTTTTTTTTCTCTCCCCCTGCCATATATATATATATATATTTTTTTTTGGGGAGGTTTAAAGGGGAATCAACAAAATTATTATAGAGGGGAAAAAAATTGGGTTCACTTTTCCAACCAGTTCTTAATTGCATAAGTTAATTGGGCGACAAGCTTGAAAACGAGATTAGGTACATAGTAATGCGACGCTTCACACGTTGAAATGCAATTTTTTTACTCATTGTTAGTGCGCTGTAATCACAATTGTTGTTAATTGCAGGGTTGAACAATTGGTGCGTCGCAATTGTTGGGAATTAACTAACAACAGACTGCGACTGTTGGAATTAATTAGCCGACCACAAATTGTTGGGAATTTATTAGTCAACCGCAATTGTTGGGGATTAACTTATTAGTCTACCGCAATTGTTGGGAATTAATTGGTCGACCGCAATTGTTGGGAATTCCACAACCAGCTGCAGTTGTTGAGAATTAATTAACCGATCGCAATTGTTGGGGATTAAGTAACCAGCTTCAATTGCGGGGGAAATTAATTAGTTGACAAATTGTTCAAGGGAATAAATTAGCCGACCGCAATTATTGTTGGCAGTAAATAATTAACCAGCTGCGATTGTTGGAAATAGAATTAACCAAAATGCAATTGTTGGAAATTTATTAACCAAAATGCAACTGTTGGAAATTAATTAAACCAAAAATGCAATTGTTGGGAATGATTAACCAAACAATAATTGTTGATAATTTCGGATTATATAGGCGGTGCGCAGCCTATTAAATTGTCTGCGACAGAACAACAATTGGTAGCAATTTAACAATTGGTACGGTACATGACAATTGTTGGGAATAATTAGCCGGCCGCAATTGTTGGGAATTAATTAACCAAAAATGCAATTGTTGGAAATATATTAACCGGCTGCAATTGTTGGAAATATATTAACCAAAAATGCAATTGTTGGAAATTAATTCGCCAAAATTCAATTGTTGGGAATGATTAACCAAGAGTTGATAGCGTTGACTTATCAGCGGTACACAGCCTATTAAATTGACTGCGACTGAACAAAGAGCAGCTTATCGCATACAATTGTTCTGGCGGTAACTACCGATGTTCATGACTCGTTCGTTACATACAAAGCGACTGCAGGATAACGAAATTTTCTTAAAAAGAACTGCAGAACTTGTGGCCAATAAGTTACTTTCCTTCATAAGCAATCAGCACGAGATATTATCATTATCATAAATGAACACTGCTTGCTGTAGTTACGGTTGATATCGCTTTAGTCCGCATAACAATTGCATGTAATGATTTCAAGAGCGTACACCATGAAAAGCAAGAACATGTGCTCATACAAAGTAAATAATTGCAACAATTGTGTCTCAGCTGTGTAAATTCATTTTCAAGCTTGTCAATTATGCGGGAAATAATTGTACTAATTACAGCAATGGTTGAAAAGTAGTCGCTGCATTTCGACACTTCAATAATCAATCGATTAGGATCGATAGGGCCAGAGGGGAGGGGGGGGGATTCAAAAAAAAAGGAAAAGAGCAGGGCTACGTAATCTCCCGAACATGTTAACTAACCACCGGTAATAATTTTTTTTCACGCCATTTCCTACATACAAAGTATGAAAAAGTAGAGCAATAGGAAAGAGTAGGAAACAATCGGAAAAGACTTCCATCCTGAACAAAAATTAAAGTGGGGGAGGGAAAATACATACAAGTTATTATTATTTTTTTAAATATACACACGCTAAATTAAAATGTGGGAGAGGCATCATGTCAAAAAATGTACACTGCATAAATTACTGGTTATTGCTAAATTCTTCTTACATGTTTTAAAAATTAAAGACAGGAAATAGCATCGCTGAAGCACCAGCATCGGAAGGATGTGGCCGCATTGCAGGGGATGCTGGCTGGACCACCGAGTCCACAGCCGAAGCCGGAGACGAAGCGGGAGTCGCTAAGCTTCAATCCGATCGGACACATTTCGACGCCTTTCCTGCACAAAAACGGGACACCTCGCCAGGGGCAGCTCTGCCCAGGGGCCACCGCCACGTTGCGGCTGGACGTCCCGAACGCATCCCACACACTGCGAGGACTTGCGGAGTTCTCACACGCCTGGATCCTGTTTGTGTTTCATCTGAACGAGCCAGAGTCCGGCCGGAAAGCGACAGTCGCACCGCCTCGACTGGACGGCCGTCGCTTGGGAATATTCGCTACAAGGTCGCCCCACAGGCCAAACCCAATCGGACTTACGCTGGCCAAAATACGCTCCGTCACAGGTAAGATTCATCCCCCTCCTCAACTTAGAGATTCATACCCAATGGAATGATCCTGCCGCTCTGGGTTCAATCCGAGATTGAACCCAGAGCGGAACTTAACCAAATTCCGCAGATGGCAGTGTTGAGCTGGGCGGAATTGACCTCGTCGATGGCACGCCGGTGTTGGACATCAAGCCGTATGTTCCCAGCTACGATGCGCCAGATTGCACGCCGGATCAGCCGCATGCGACGGTACCGGAGTGGCTAGAAGCGGATCGGCTGTCAGTCCGCTTCACTCCGACCGCATCGCAGCAGATAGCGGCACTTCCAGACAGCGGCCGGTTCATCTCGCTTCTAACGTCGGTCCTAACGAACGACCCTCGCTCGTCATACCGCCGACAGAGCTGCTCCGATCGCCTGTACTTCCTAACACTCGATGGCATCCACGTAACCGTCTGGTTCGACGAGGATGTAGCAGAGGTGCTTCGTGTACGCCACACTCAAATAAATTAATCACAAGGAATGTGGAAGCACTTAATTTGGGGGGCGGGTTAGTTCCTAGAAGAAGAATATCTCTTGCTCCGATGCGTCTTGTCGCTTCGGGTTCTGGGACGCGGCGGGACTAGGTCGTTGGGGCAGCTTCGGGTAAGTGTGTGTCCTTTGTGCGCCTCGGCCGCTTGACGGGCCGGGGTTAGCAACGGGAGGCGGAGATGACGGCCCCATGAGCGCCGGACTACTGCCAGTCCGCTGGTGGTATGGCGCCGTTAGTAGCACCGGCGGCGGGGCAGCCACCAACGCCGACGCGTTGGGCCCGGCGCCTAACGATCCCGGCAGTTCCGCTTTGGACCCTTCGCTCAACCGCAACGGAAGAAGCTGCTGAACCTTCTTGGCCTGCGGTTGAGTCGTGGCCGGTTGGGCCAATCCGCCTGCCGCCAACTTAAGCGGAAGCTGCTGTCTGACGGCAGGTATGGCAGCCTTATGCTGGTTTGTCGCACTGACCAAATGCACTGGCGGTGGCACGGCCGGTGGCGCCTTACGAGGTTGAGGCGGAAGCGGGATTTCTTCCGGATCCGGTGCGGGTGCCACTATCGTGTTTGTAGGCCCGACGAGGATTCCTTGCGCCCGAAGAGCTTCCAGCTTCCGGTACAGCATCTCCCGCTGTTCCTTAACGTCGTCTTGTTCCGCCTTGACTCGCTCCTGCAGTGCGGCTAGTCTGGTCCGCTCCTCCGTGAGGTCCCGCTCCTCCTGATCCCGCCGGCGGATCCACCCGCTCTTTTCCTGGCTGAACTTATCCTGCAGGTTGCGCAGTTCCTCCAACGTGTGGCTGTACACTCCGTCCGATGCGCCACTGCCTGACAGTCCCGCTCTCCTTTCCGCCAACTGCAGTCGACGCATCCCTTCCTGCAACTGCACTCGGGATTGCTCGACAGCGGTCGCCTGCTGGCTCAGCACGATCAGGAACCAATGGAGGCAGTGCGCTAACTGAAGACCCGCTTCCCGTCGGCCGTCCTGTCCCTCCGGTTGTTGGCTGTCGACCTGCAGATGCTGCAGGTTCGCCAGCTGGGCGTCGAACCCACCGAATGTCTCGGCACGGCGCGGCAGAAGTGGCGAGACGTACGTTGCACTTTGGTGCTCGCCGACTGAGCTGGCGCTGCGGCTGAGGTTTGCTGCCGCAGCATCGGCATCTGGCGCTTGAACTCTCGCGGCCATCGTGAGTGCGAGTCTGGCCGCCTCTTGCGCCGCTGTCATCAACTCCTGCCGAGGCGCCATGGCCGGTCCTTCTTCGCCTAATAATGTGGCGTAACTTGGCGCTTCGGCTGCATTGCCAGATTGCTCTAACGCCAGTAACTCCAGGGACAATCGCATCTTCTCCTCCAGTAATGTCGCGAGTTGCGCATCTTTCGTTTGCATCGCCTGCGTCAGATTCCGCGCCTTCTCACTCCGCTCCATCAGCAATCTGCGAGCTTCCTCGTCGTCCTCGTCCTCAGGATTACCGCCGCCATCTTCAGTCTCGACAGGGCAGTTGTCGACAGCCTCCCGTATCGCCTGGATCCACACATGCCGCTCTTTTGGGTTCAACACTTCGAGCTCATACATGATCGGATCAGGTGCAGCCGGATTCGATATCAGATACAATCCGGTGTTGTTCTGTCCAGCCTTTTCTCGCACCAACAGTTGCTGCAGAGGGAGTGCGGCCGGCTGCCAACATGAAACGAGATGTTACTAACAAGTTTAAGTACAACGAGCGAGCCAACTGACCTTTCCGTCAATCTGCAAGAAGTGCATCTTCCCTCCCGCGTCCTGCAGGAAGAAGAGCAAGTCCGACAGCACGACCACGTGTGTCATCTTGTGCCTCTGCTGGGACGAGTGGGACGAGTGGGAGGAATAATGCGATTCACGGTGGTGGTGGTGCCCGTGGCTGTGACTCGGAGCCAAATTGGCCGATCCTTCGAACCTCAAAGTCCTGAAAGCACAATTACGTTAAAAGGTACAGTGAAAAGTACATTTTCGGAGAGGCATACCTGTGCTGCGCAAGAACATCCGACTTCTTGAACTTCCTGGTCCTAAAGAGAGCCGAGCTTTTCGGATCCAACCGATGGTAGATGTGTATCTGCCTCTGCCTGCGCTGGTGCTGCTCCACTCGGGCGTCCACTGCTCGAACAACAGCCTTGAGCGAGTCCAATGCTTGAGCCAGATGCGGTGCCTCCTGCGGGCGGATATCTTTCGAAGCCTTCAGAAGCGGCTCAAGCAGAAGAGGATACTTGGTAATACGCTGGGTGACGAACAGAACACATTCGGGCAGACCCTTCTTCTTCAGTTGCGGATGGGCCGCACAGAGCCGGACGAACTGGGCGAACCGGCGGTCTGTCCGCTCCAATTCCTGCCGATATGTAACGGTGAGCCGCAGATGGACATGCCGCATAAAAACCTTACCTTGTAGAGCTGAAGGGCCTCCTGATGCTTCGAGCAGAACTCGCCGTATGCGACTTCCATTCGTTGGGCGCCCTGGCCTCCGAACTGCTCCAGCAGCAAGTCCGCAAGTGACTGCAGCACAGGCTGCTGCTCCCTCTGCCTCTGCCGCAGCTTCCTCAAGAACCCCATATGCAGATCAAGAAGGTCCGGCAAACACGGAAAGAGCCGCTCCACATCCGCCTGATCCAGCCCGAGGTGCCGTCTCATCCCGGACGCAAACACCCGTTGCACCAAGGCCAGAACCAGACTGCAAACAACATGTTTAGACAAACAGACATTTAGGTAGTCGATAATAAATTACCAGTGGTGCTTCTCCGTCATGATGAGCTCGTACATGTGCTCCTGTCGCTTCACCTCTCGCTCCTTCAGCCTCTTGACGACCTTGCGATCTACTGTTTGCGCCCAGCATTCCATCTCCTCCTCTTGGAGTCCCAGCACCGGGTCGTCCCACTCGACTTCCGGCAGCAGCGGAGATGGCTCAGCTGACGAGGATGGGGATGGGTGGGATGGTGCTGAAAGGTCGTCTCCAATCTCCGGAGTAACCACAGTGGACGCGGAATCTTCCGGCGCAACGCTAAGAAAATGTGCGAACAATTAGATATCACGCAACTATTGCATTCGGCATGTGAAACTCACCCGTTTGGCTCATCAGTCGTTTCCCGTTCATCCGAGGGGCCTTTGCTGCGGAAAAGAACGAGAGATTAGCAACGGTCCGCACAAGTTGACACTCACTACACACGTCTAGTGTAAAGCATGCAAAACAATGACGGGACATCCAGTGCTTCGATAGCTGCACTTACTTAACCCCCAACTTGGTGGCCACCCGCCTCCACTGCGAGTATTTCCTCGGGGTGCTTGCGTAAGAGGGGCCAACTCTGATTTTAACTCCGCCACTTTTTTACTCGTTCGCTGCTATTTTATTTTTTAAATATTTTGTGCAAATGCTCACCTTTGGCTGGCCACATCGGCTGATCCGACTGACAAGCTTTTCCCGCCAGCCGACAGAGTTGAAGATGACGTTGAGATCGACGGTCGGCTCATTATCTGTAATGTTCATTGTTAGCACGATCCGTACAGTTCAACAATTGCGAGCGGACCAACCCTTGGTATCCTGAACCTGGTGCACTCCGGCACATGCTCCTTGCACGTTCCCTCGTGCACCGCGAGATGACAGCTCTCGCATCGGACCGCACCTTTGGCCCCTCCGGTGCTGAGCGAACGTGAGCAGACTCCGCACAGGGCATTGTTCCCGAAAGAGACGGACAGAAACTGATGCGGCCGCTTCGGCTTGGCTTCCTTTTCCTTCTTCTTCCGGAAGAACAGGCTCCCCCTCTTCCGACGCTTGCTTCCGCCTGAGTGCGGATCCTCCTCTTGGAATGCAGGACTAGATATTGATGGGTGCCAAAAAGTATCAGTATTAGACATCAACAGACTATAATCCGCACGTCACAACAGTACGGTTTGTAAAAAAAAATAATTAATGAAGCACATTACGACCGAAACTGCCTTCGGTAGAAACGGTGCTCATTTTTCTTTTAATGGTCCGGATTATTAATTTTGTATTGAATTTCCTAGAATTAATTTTGTGCACTTAGAGTCGCGTTTACATATGATTTGATCAGCGATGAGCATCCAATTGTTTGGGACACGATTGTTACTTTCGCCCCAAACAATTGGGTTCATCGCTGATCAAACCGCTCACATGTAAATGCGGCATAAAAAGTAGCACGTGAACTATGGGCGTCTAAAAAATGCAGTGCAAAACAAGACTATGTCAAGTGCAAGGTGCGAAAAAAAGCTCAGCGCACGTTGGGGGTCATTTTGTCGGGTGGGTGTGCCCCGTTAACTTACTCCTGCCAAAGGTCCCTGAGCCCTGAAAGTGAGGCCGGGAGAGTGTTTCTGTGGTGCAGCTGCTTGCTGAACAGTCCTTTGGACTGTGAGGAGGAGGAGGACATGCTCTTCTTCGGCTTTTCACCACCACCACTACCACCACCAAGGAACAGCATGGAGGAAAAGGAGGCAGAGGAGGTTTTGGTCAAGCGACCCGCGGAGTCCTCCTCGTCGTCATACTCCTCCTCTTCTTCCTCCTCGTCCTCGTCCTCGTCGTCGTCATCGTCGTCTTCCTCCTTATCGGGGGCACTCTCGGGGGTGGGGAGAGCCACACTGCCAGGCAAAAGCCAACTCACTCTCTACATGCACTCACTCAAGTCCTCGCTACAACTAACATCATGTCCCAACAGGTGCCAACTACTTCCCTCATCATGCTTAAGACTTGGGGAACTGTTAAACGATGCCAGTATTTCAACACTTTTTGTGTTGGATTATTGCACCTCTTTGCACATGTATGTCCAATTGAAAAATTGTTGCCAATTGTTCACCAATTTGTACGTACCTGAATAATTTCTCGATTTGATTTTATATCACAGCAATTGTGTGCAAACCAGTTAAAACCAGATCAAAATGTACAGTAGTGTCGTTAAATAGAGCGTATGCACGATTCACTTCAGAATTGTAATTACGTTAAATAGAGCATATGCACGATTCACTTCAGAATTATAATTACATTAAATACGTCTAGCGTTCGTCTCAATCCAAGTGTCTAACAATAGTCAATTTACACCAGAATTTTAGAGCAGCCGTAACAATTTGAACCCAATTGTAGCGCACCCAATCTCCAAGTCTTGGTCACCACATCTCTCATTCTTTCACACTGCGAAAAAAGTGCAGCCGCCAAAGCCCCAAATGTGAAAATCGGCAAAAAAACTATGTGCAAATGTAATGTTAGCGCCTCCTGCCCCAGCTACTTACGAAGACGGCGGCAACACTTGCACTGCGCCAGACGCATTGTTGTTGTCGTCGTTGGGGGAGTCCTTGGCAACAATGGACGGGGTGGAGACAGACTTGTGGAGGGGGAGTCGAGGCGAGAGGAGGAGCAGGCGGGAGGAGCTTGAGCTTGAAGACGGTGGTGAGGGAGAGGGCGGAGGGAAGTTGGAAGCGGAGGCGGAGTTAAGGCCGGAGAGGAGCTTGGGCATCATCTCCGTCTGAGGCGGCTTCAGAGTCTCGGTCACCGCCGACTCTTCCACTCCAAGGCTGCTCAGACTCACGCTCCGCTGCCTCTGCGGGCCGGAGCTGTCCTCCGACACCTCAACTTTCGGCTCGCCTTTAACGAAAAGTACCCAGCGATAAGCTACAAAAGTTTCATTCGCATATGAATGTACGCAATTACCATGGATTTGTCCATTGGTCTTTTTCGGTGCCGTTACAGACCAGCTTCGTCTCCTCTCAGGCTCACCGCCGTCCCCTGCCTGCGGCCACAGCAACAAGTCTGTTCCGGCTTCTCTGGTTTGGTTCGGACCCTGCGAAGGCGGGGATGAGTTGGGCGCCTGTAGCCACACCGATGGAGCATCCGAGACGTCCGGAGACATCTCGTCGTCATCTTCTATCTCATCCTCAATCTCTCCAGCATCCTCTATCCCCATGTCTATTCCGAGGTAGTCCTCCCCGTCCACCACGCCCATCAACAGGAGGTCCGCCTCGCCTTCTTCGAACAGGGATGGGCAGCTGCAGCTCAGACGAGAATACGGGCCTCGCTGGAGATCAGCCTGCAACAATCACCCTATTGTTAGGGCCGCAGAATACACATCGCAACGAATTTCAACAATGCCCGAAACGCAACTAACAATGATGCCAGTACCACTCTTGCATTTACACTTATTGCGATTAATATCGACTACTCAACAATGATCCGATCTAAACCAGAATTTGTCACAATGGCTGTTCCCACTGCAATCAGAGTAAAAGGAATTTCCTATCAAAACACATTATCTAAACTGGCACTGGTCGCGTGTAGCTGTTTACATCTCTACGGGAAATATGTGGGGGCAATTAAAAATGCATTATTCTTCCTACCTCTCCCATTCTGCAATAGAAAAAAAAAATTCAGTAACCGAAACCCAGCCAAGGACAGCAGATAACCAGTCACATGACTCTATTATGCACAGCGTAAGAAACTGCGTCATTGTTCAGGCCGCTACTGATTTCAACAATTTTGCACACTCATCCGCAAGTGTCGGAAGCCGCAGCAATTGAGTCTTGCGTCAAGTAGACGTTGTCTTGACAGGGCGGATCTCAATTGATAACAAATCAATATAATTAAAAGGCTGCAAAATTCTGACCGGTAACTGGAATGGCTGTGCCCTTGAAGTCCGCATCTGCTGGACAGTCTCCCTGATCCCCTGGAGCTGACGAAGGTTCTCCTCTAAGATCATGTATTCTCCTCCGCCTCTGACGCCAGATCTTCCGGCAGCTCCGCCTGCTTCGTTGGTCCCTCCGACGCCAGTCGAAGGGCCGTTGTTGTTGTTTGCATTGTTGGCAGCATTGTTGGGCATCCCAACGACATCTGCCTCGTCTCGGCCTCCCATGAGCAGGAGCCTACTTGGCCCAGGGGTGGCCCCAGGGCTCAAATTATCGCTCCCTACCAGCTCTTCCTCGCTCTCCTCGCCAGACTCGGGACCCTCGTCTAAAAATTAAACAAAAAAAAAACAGCATGTTAAACCACTTTATCAGGGAACATAATTACTACAATACATTATTCAGCGAGATAAGTGCCAAAGCTCCTGTCACAGAAGCACTTGCTGGAATATTCAGGCATCGGACTTACGTAAAGGTGCACATGAAGTTGCATATTTGAGGTGTAAACTTCAAATGCGACTACACAAGGAACTGATAATCTGTCGACTCTGTTTGGCCTATCAATCACTGGGAAAGTGCGCAGGTTTTTTGCTATCTAATAAATGGATCTCAAGTGTTTTGTCTGCTTGCTTACACAACATCCTCATCAAAACGATGCTCCGCTCTTGTCGGATAATGAGTTTACTCTTAAGCGTATGCATATCCATCAGTCGTCAGTACTTGTTGACTAGAATTATGTCGACAGGTCAAAGGTGGATCAAGTCCGCTTTGCCTTCTGCAACATCTCACCCTTGAAAGGAGGATAATGTTTCTCGGCCATAAGTTGGGTTAGGTAACATCAGGTCTGCAGTTTTTTGGATGAGCAATATGCAGAACTCAAATTGATTTATATTGATGCCTGAAAATCAATTCCAGGTTACGTCAAGAGATTGGCAATCCATACGTCCTGTTCTTAAGTGAAGGTAATTTTCTTGCATGTCGACATGATCAAAAGGTTACATGATGCACAATGCAATCTGTGACCGCAATCCTTCAACGTGCAAAATCAAGTTTTCATTATTAATTGATGTTACAATAGATATGGTACCGCATTTGTTCACATCATCACAAGTGCAAGTTAACATTGATTAGTCACTATATACAACCTTTTGTTAAAACAAAAAAGTAATCCTCGGTACATAATAGAGGCAAAAGCCCAATCAAATAATCAAGCAATTAAAAAATACAGTCCCAAACTGAAACACCTAATTAAACCGCAATGCAAAGTTAAAACTTAAATACAACCCTGCCAGGTGTCAATAATTATGAAACTGAATGGCTTACATAGATTAAAGCAACACAATATTAACGTCAATAAAAATCCCAATCGTTGAATAATAATCCTGTGGCCTTCTCTTCAATTTTCAATTCAAAAGGCTAATGAATATTTTTTCGCACTCAAAGCTGAAATCCAAAGTTCGCTTTGCGCTAGAATAATCAGTGCCGTAATATTTCACTTGCAGCAAACCTGTTATACATGAGATACACTTCATTCTGCATTTATTAATTTCCCTCTTGAGGATAGGTGCGGAAGAAAGCTGATTCGGCCTTTTTATTTTTATTTTTTTTTTGCAAGAAAATCATCCCATTATTGTCCCGAAAGTGACTGATGTAATTCATGTAATGTAATTGACATAATTCATGTCATGTAATCACTAATGTAATTCATGTAACGTAATAACTGATGTAATTCATGTCAAGTAATCACTAATGTAATTCATGTAACGTAATAACTGATGTAATTCATGTCAAGTAATCACTAGTAATGTAATTCATGTAATAACTGATGTAATTCATGTGATGTAATTCATGTAATGTAATTCATGTAATGTAATAACTTGATGTAATTCATGTAATCGCTTCAAACTTCTTGAAGTAATTCGTGTAATGCAATCACTTCTTAAAGTAATTCATGTAATGCACCTTAAAGGTAATTCATGTAATGTAATCACTTCATGTAATTCATGTAATCACTTGAAGTAATTTATCCCTAATAAATTATGAGGCGTCACTTTGCATTGTTAATGAATTTACCTGGAGTGAATAGGATGTAGGGACTGGCCACTGGAGCATCAATTATTCAAATGTGTAAAAATGTACCTATAGGTTTAAATTTTTTTTTTTTTGCACGTATTGTTTTCATGTATGTGCAGTATACTGGCCCCTGGTTTTTGTTTTTTTAATTCCCTTTTTTTACCTTGGCAGCAGGGCAGCGCCCTCAGAAAGGAGACTGCCACCCTCGCCACGACGCCTTCGGAGCTTCCGTATCCAGTCCCCCAGCCTCCCTGGACTGCCTGCCAATTTCCTTTCCTCTCCCTACTCTCCCCCACTTCCCTATGTATTTTTTTTCTCTCTCTCTCTCTCCAACCCTCCTCCTCTCCTCCCCCTTACTGATCAATAAACTGGGACAGGAGCAGCCCCTCCAAAAATATTCAAAGAGACGCGCACAAAATAAAAGCCCGACTACGCCCATTTTGGGCCTCATACAAAAGGGATGGCACGTGCTAATGGGAGGCCAGCACGCGTTGTGGCAGACTGTGGGTTCGCCCCGGGTCGCTGCCCCTGGGCCGGAAAAAATATATCGAAAAACGGGGCGACTTCTGCGCATCATAAAGAGCGCCAGACGCCATATTGGGTCCAGAGGCGTCGCCCCATTTTGTATCCGGTCAGGGCGCCGCCATTTTGAATCCCACTGTTGCCATAATGTGACTTCATAATTTCATACGGATCATAATTAAAAAGCGGTCCCATTTTTATTTTTGGGCATTGCCCACGTTTCCCAAATGGATGATTGTCAGCAACAGCTGCGCACACAACATGGCAACGCAGGATGAGCCGCGCCATTCCGCCGCAGTGGCGCCACTTCCGTCCTCCCCCCCCCCCCTTCTCGCCCATTTTTTAATTTTTAATTTCTTTTTCTTTTTTCCTTTCGCAGCTGTCACTTCCGCGATTCAATTTTTTCCCCTCTTTCTTTCTCTTCTCAACACACACGATTTTTCCCATCACTTTTTTTTTTGCTATGCCATTAACCTTTCCATGGAGAGAGAGAGAGAGAGAGAGAGAGAGAGAGAGAGAGAGAGAGAGACTTCTTTTCCGGTCCACAAACCCCCATAAAAATTGTGCTCATCATAATCGTTCACTCTAGCAAACCAACTGTTTTAAAATAATCGCAGCAACTGTTGCTGGGCTGTGGGGGGAGAGGGGGGGGGGGGGCCAACAATATTTCGTGCAGACCTGAACAGGTGAAAAAAAGGGGGGAAAAAGCAACAATGAAAATAAAAACTTTCTCCCAATCTCCTATACATATATAAAAGGCAAAGGTTGTTTGCTTTGTTTGTCCATGGCAACAGGCAAACTAAAAAAAATATATCGTTTTTTTTTTTTTGGTTCATTTGTCCATGGCAACAACTTGTTTGTCCATATCTATGGCTATAATGTTGTCCGTGGCAGCAGGTTAGCATGGCTTCCAAAAACAACGGGTGGAATTTTCGTCGTACTACATACTAGTTACTGCTGACTTAGCATTACCATTGAACTGCAGTGGGACGGCTAAGTTAGAAGTAACTAGTAGTACGGCGCAAATTCCACCCAATGATTTTGGGTTGTTTGTCCACAGGGGCGACAGTATCGTTTGTTCTTCCATGGCAACAGGTAGCAATTGGTCGGCAAGGCATCCAAAAAAACAAGGACTTTGTTTATTTTGTACACGACAACGGCTATATTTGTGCAACAGGTTAGCATGAAAAAGCAAGGATTTTGTTAGTTAGTCAATGGCAATTGCTACATGTTGGCTTGTCCATGGCAACGAGTGACCTCCATCATCCATCCAAAAGACAACGGCTTGATTGGTTTTGTTTGTATGTCCATGCTCACTGTTGTATGTCCATGGCAATAGCTACAGGCTACGTTGGTTTGTCCATGGCAACGGGTCGCCATGGCATACAAAAAACAAGGATTTTGTCAGTTTGTCTGTGGCGGCCTGTTGCGATGGAAGAACCAGACAACTGTTGCCATGGACAGACAAAATACATTGTTTTTCACACCATGTTAACCTATCGCCATGGTCAAACAACTGCTGCAACCAACAAACTGACATTATCCTTGTTTTTGAATGCCATGGCGACCCGTTGCCATGAACAGACAAAAACAATCAATTTTTTATGCCATAGCATCCAAAAACAAGGCGATTGTCAGTTTGTTCATGGCAGCGGTTGTTTGTCCATGGCAAATGGCTATATGTTGGTTTGTCCACAGTGACAGGTTAACATGGCATCCAAAAAAAAAGAAAAAAGAAAACTTTTTCTAGTCAGTCCATGGCATCGGGTCGCCACTGACAAACTGAAAGAATCCTTGTTTTCGGATGCCATGGTAACCAGTCGCAACGGACAAACCAACATACAGACATTGAAATGGACAAACCGACAAAATCCTTGTTTTTGGATGCCACGCCGACCCGTTGCCGTGGACAAACCAACACAGCCTATAACCATTGCCGTGGACAAACAACCGTTGGCATGGACAAACAGCCGTTGGCATGGACATACAACAGTTGTTTGTCCATGGCAATGGCTGCATGTTTGTTTGTCCATGGCGACAGGTTACCATGGCGTCCCCAAAGGTTGTTTGTTTGTCCATGGCAACAGTTGTCTGGCTCTCGCATGGCATCCAAAAACTAAATGACTGATTCTTGTCGATTCCATTACCATGTCCAGCCTTAACCCGGCTGATGAAGACACAAGAGTTGTCGGGGGGCTACCTTGGCGATATCATCGTACGAAGGACATGACTACTGCACTTGCAATGGGTCTTATCGCAGTTAGGTTGCGGTTGTCTTTTATGGGGACATTTAAGCTGTTGTCCAGGCTGGCAATGACAAACTGCGGAATTCCTTACGGTGAACCTGACCCGTTCCAGAACCGGCCCACTTGCCAGTGAATGCCACGATTGGTGTTGGCTACACTGTCGATGGTGGTCTGGTTCTGGAACGGGTTCGAGTGTCTTCTGCAGTGTGTTACCTGCTGTCTTCCTCTTCTTCTTCTAACCCCAGTCAGGGCGGGACTGGACGTGTCTCCCCATGGCCGCTGCTATCCCCAGCAGCTGAGGAATCGCCCCCCACAGGAAACTCTTTTGCGGTCTGGAACACACTATCCACACAGGATGCTGCAACCCCACCCTTTTTCCAGGCACTCACCCGACGCGTACGGCACTCGCGGTACTCCCGTGTGCGGTGTACACAGCAGCTGCAACACACTGGAGAGGGAGGGAGACGGAAAATGGAACGACTTTTGACGAGTCGACGTCACACACATTCACATACGGGGGAGGAGAGGAAGAGAATGAAAAAGAGAGAGAGAGAAAAAAAAAGAACGAATAAAAAAAAAAATGACGCGAAGGGAACGGGTGACCACAAAAACCAACATGGCCGACGCGGTCCGTTCCCTTCCACATCACAAAAACAAAAGGAACGGAACGGAATGGCAGAAGGAACGGAGGACTGAGAGCGCCAATCTTATTTTTTTAAAAAAAATACACAATCTGACAATATTGTACAGTAAAAATTATTTATTTCAAAATTTAACCCTGTCGTGTACAGTACATTTCGCATAGAATTAGCTCCAGATCTTCCTTACTTATGCAACAGTGCCTTTGGAGCAACACATCGTACATTAAAGTGAGTAATAATCACAGGGAAATTACATAACCGCCCTCTTTACAAAATGGCTGGATTAAGTGTTATTTTCTCCTGGAATCAGTCAGGGGAATTGCGCGGGTTATTGCATTCTATTGTTACAGGAAGTGTACAGGCACGTAACTATTTATGATCACTCTCACCACATTTAGTGAGGAAAATAATTCAGGTAACTTAAAAAAGTTACTCAGTCTTATTAGTCACCCATATATGGACGGTGTTATGAAATAATGAGTCAACCCCATTCGACATACTCCCTTGAGCAGCCAATCCCATCCAAGCACTCTGAGAAACCGTATGTATCTTCATAGCGTAATGTCGGGGATCAGTGGAGCCCACCTGTTGGAGGGGAGGGTACTACCATTTAATATGGGTTATTGCAAAAATATCCGATAGGCTTGCAGCAGGTTGCAATAACCAATTGACCCCCTTTTTGGCCATCTGACATGCTCCACCATGGCTTTGGCATGGTAGTTTTCATGCTACAGCATCCATGGCATGCCAAACAATATGTAGGGACCGGAAGGGACATGCCTTGGCCACTGATTTAATTTTGCAGGTGTAACATTCAAAGCCCTTTTCTCCAAACTGGTCTCATGTGGGTTGACTCATTATTGCATAACACCCTTTGTATGTAAATGAAAATTGAAAATGAACCCACTCAGTTGCGTTCTAAATAGTGACCGATCTACATGGCCATGTCCATCTTTGTTGCACGAGTGGCTGGATGGTCATGACCCAGGACTTTTTCCCTCTTTTCCAAAACCTCCCTGAATGCCTGCAATGCTTCCTCGTTCTTCCCTTGCTTCCCTAGCACCTTTGCTATGTTATTCTTTGTCCTAAGAGTGTCCGGATGGTCACGACCCAACACTTTTTCCTGCTTATTCAAAACCTCCCTGTATGCCCGCAAGGCTTTGTCGTGTTTCCCTTGGTTTTCGAACACTAGGGCCATGTTCATCTTTGTCTTAAGAGTGTCTGGATGGTCATGACCCAAAACTTTCTCCTGCTTATCCACAACCTCCCTGTATGACCGCAACCTTGCGGTCAAGTCCTTGGACTTGTTGTAATTTCCTTGCTTCTGTAGCACTGTTTCTACACTATGCTTTGTGCTAAGAGTGTCCGGATGGTCATGACCCAATACTTTTTCCTGCTTATCCAAAATCTGTCTCAATAACAGCATGGCTTCCTCATACTTCCCTTGGTCACCCATCACATTGGCCATGTTTGCCTTTGTTCTAAGAGTGTTTGGATCGTCATGACCCAACATTTTTCCCCTCTTATCCAAAACCTCCCTGTATGCTTGCAAGGCTTCATCCCACTTCCCTTGGTTATATAACACATTGGCCATGTTCATCTTTGCCCCAAGAGTGTCCGGATGGTCAAGACCCAACACTTTTTCCATCTTATCCAAAACCTCCCTGGATGCCCGCAAGGCTTGGTCGTAATTGCCTTGCTGCCGTAGCACCGCTGCCATGTTATTCTTTGTCCTAAGAGTGTCTGGATGGTCATGACCCAACACTTTTTCCTGCTTATCCAAAACCTCCTTGTAAACACACAGGGCTTCCTCATAGTTTCCTTGATTCTGTAGCACATGTGCTATGTTATGCTTTGTGCCAAGAGACTCCGGATGGTCATGACCCAACACTTTTTCCTGCTTATCCAAAACCTCCCTGTATGCCCGCGAGGCTTCATCGTACCTGCCTTGGCAATCGAACACGTCGGCCATGTTCACCTTTGTCCGAAGAGTGTCCGGATGGTCATGACCCAACACTTTTTCCTGCTTATTCAAAACCTCCCTGTATGCCTGCAAGGCTTTGTCGTAATTTCCTTGCTTCTCTAGCACCTGTGCTATGTTATTCTTTGTGTAAAGAGTGTCCGGATGGTCATGGCCCAAAACTTTTTCCCTCTTTTCCAAAACCTCCCTGGATACCCGCAAGGCTTCCTCGTAATTTCCTTGATTCTGTAGCTGTAGTGCCATGTTATTCTTTGTGTTCAGAGTGTCCGGATGGTTATGACCCATCACTTTTTTCTGCTTATCCAAAACCTGACTGAATAACCCAAGAGCTTCATCGCTCTTCCCTTGGGCACCTAACATGCTGGCCACGTTCATCTTCATCCCGAGAGTGTCCTGATGGTCATGGCCCAGCACTTTTTCCATCTTATCTAAAACATCCCTGAAAATCTGCAATGCTTCGTCGTGCTTCCCTCGGTTATATAGCATGGAGGCCATGTCCATCTTTGCGCTAAGAGTGCCCGCCATCTCTATCTGATGATGTTGCCTTGAGGAGTCCTTCCCCCTTATCCACACTCAACACACGATGACGACCCTTGGAATCCTCCGTCCCCGTCGCTTCCTCTTTGCCTCCAATACGGCCACTTGATCCTCGTCACACGTGGTCCTGCTCACTGAAGTGCTGCCCTGTCCTTTTCCTACCCCGAGTCTTTTCCGATCAGTATTTGTGGGGTGTCCAAGTCGAGTCCTGCAGTGGTCCCACTGGATGACTCTTCTCCGTGTTCACCTGTGACGATTTGCTTCTCTTGAAGGGAAGTCAAGGCAACCTGAAAGAGCACATTAATTTCAACCTAAAGTCATTGTTGACCAGTAGTGTTTTATCCAGGAAGGGAGAACAGCTGGATCATATTTACCTGAGTGGAATGCCGCCCAGAATTTTCATCAGTTTATGACGGCCGTGGTGTACGGAAAGACTTTTGACGAAATGACGAGTCGAAGTCACACACACATTAACCTACGAGGGTGGCCAGAAAGTGAATGAAAAAGGGGAACGACGGACCAACATGGCCGACATGGTCCGTTCCCCCACCCACATCATAAGAACAAAGGAACGGAACGGCATGGCAGAAAAAGTGCTAATTTTTATGCTGAATGAGCCATTGCAGTGGAAAGATAAATTTAAAGTATATTCACCGACTTCTTATGTGGTAGAAATCAAAGTTTACTGCATGAAAAACACTACATTACCGTACTTGTTTAATTACGAAGGGTTTATGTGGAGCCTCGCAGAACAGCACTCCCGCCAAATTGAGAAAAATACATATGTATGTGAAAATGCTCTTAACATTTCTTCAAAAATAAAAAAAATGCACAACCTCACAATTTTGTAGAAATCATTTATTTTAAAATTTAACCCTTGTTGTATACAGTACATTTTGCATAGAATTAGACCCAGATGTTCCTTACTTATGCAGCAGTGCCTTTGGAGCAACACATCATACATTCAAGTGAGTAATAATCACAGTGAAATTACAAATAACCGCCCTCTTACAAAATGGCTGGATTAAGTGTTATTTTCTCCTGGAATGAGTCAGGGAAATTGCGTTACTTATTGCGTTCCATTGTTACATTAAGTGTACAGGCAAGTAACTATTTATGATCACTCTCGCCACATTTAGCGCAGAAAATTATTCAGGCATTTTAAAAAATTATCTTATTCCGTCTTACTAGCTACCCATATATGGACGGTGTTATGCAATAAAGAGTCAACCCCATTTGACATACTCCCTTGCAGCAAATCCCATCGCAGGACTCTGAGAAACCGTATGTATCTTCATACCATAATGTCGGGGATCGGTGGAGCGCCCTGTTGGAGGGGAGGGTTATTTATTATGGGTTATTGCAGAAATATTGGATAGGCTTCAGTTTGCAATAACAAATCACCTCTCTTTTTGGCCATCTGACATGCTCCACCATGGCTTTGGCATGGTAGTTTTCATGCTACAGCATCCATGGCGTGCCAAACAATATGCAGGGACCAGCAGTAGGGACATGCATTGTTCCGCGCCTTGGTCGCTGATGTAATTTTGCAGGTGTAACATTCAAAGCCCTTTTCTCAAAACTGGTCTCATGTGGGTTGACTCATTATTGCATAACACCGTCTGTATGTCAATGAAAATATATTGAAAATGAAAAAAAAACTCGATTGCATTCTCAATAGTGACCGATCTACATGGCCATGTTCATCATTGTTGCAAGAGTGTCTGGATGGTCATAACCCAGGACTTTATCCCCTCTTATCCAAAGCCTCCCTGGTATACCTGGAAGTCTTCCTCGTAATTTCCTTGCTTCCCTAGCACCATTGCCATGTTCATCTTTGTCGTAAGAGTGTCCGGATGGTCATGACCCAACACTTTGTTCTGCTTATCCAAAACCTGCCTGAATAACTGCAAGGCTTCACCGTAATGTCCTTGATTCTGTAGCGCCATTGCTATGTTCATCTTTGTGCAAAGAGTGTTCGGATGGTCATGACCCAGCACTTTTTTCTGCTTATCCAAAACCTGACTGAATAACCCCAGGGCTTCATCCCACTTCCCTTGGTCACCTAACACGTTCGCCATGTTCATCTTTGTGCCAAGAGTGTCCGGATGGTCATGACCCAACACTTTTTCCTGCTTATCCAAAACAACCCTGTAAACACACAAGGCTTCATCGTAATTCCCTTGAATCTGTAGCACCCCTGCCATGTTACTCTTTGTGGTAAGAGTGTCAGGATGGTCATGACCCAACACTTTTTCCCTCTTATCCAAAACCTCCCTGTAAACACGCAAGGCTTCGTAGTGCCTGCCTTGGTTACCTAACACGTTGGCCATGTTCATCTTTGTCTTAAGAGTGTCCGGATGGTCATGACCCAACACCTTTTCCTGCTTATCCAAAATCTCCCTGTATGCCCGCAAGGCTTCATCGTACCTGCCTTGGTCATCTGACACTTTGGCTATGTTACTCTTTGTGCTAAGAGTGGCCGGATGGTCATGACCCAACACTTTTTCCATCTTATGCAAAACCTCCCTGTAAACACACAAGGCTTCCTCGTAATTTCCTTGACCCCATAGCACCACCGCTATGTTAGGCTTTGTGCTAAGAGTGTCCGGATGGTCATGACCCAAAACTTTTTCCCTCTCATCTAAAACGTCCCTGAAAATCCGCAACGCTTCGTCGTGCTTCCCTTGGTTATGTAGCCCGGAGGCCATGTCCATCTTTGCGCTAAGAGTGCCCGACATCTCTATCTGATGATGTTGCCTTCAGGAGTCCTTCCCCCTTATCCACACTCAACCCCCGATGACGACCCTTCGAATCCTCCGTCCCCGTTGCTTCTTCTTTGCCTCCAATACTGCCACTTGCAAATGACGTGTCACCCTCGTCACATGTGGTCCTGCTCACTGGAGTGCTGTCCTGTCCTTTTTTTTCTGATGAATATTTGTGGGGTGTCCAAGTCGTGTCCTGCAGTGGCCCCACTTGATGACTCTTCTCCGTGTTCCTGGATTAGCTTCGATTGAAGGCAACCTGAAAGCGGCAAGTGCACGTCTTCAATTCGCTTCAGCCACAAATCTTCGTTAAAAGGTAAAGAACGACCTATATAGTCCTATATTTCATATCTCCTCGGGTTTGAAATTTGTGAACTAAACCCACAGTACTTCCTGGAATTCTCATTATTAAATATTTCAGGAAGGACGACCAGTTAGGCTTGTAATTATTTCCAGAAATTGCTGAAGATTGTCATGCATAACCAAAAGTTATATTTGACCAGTGTTTTTTCCAGACGGGAGAAGATATGGTTCATATATTTACCTGAGTGGAATGCCGCCCAGAATTTTTAGTCAGTTTGTGATGGCCGTGGTTTATGGAAAGAGGCTGGAAGGGTCTTCTGACGAGTCGAAGTCACCCACATTAACGTACGAGGGAGGACACAAAGAGAATGAAAAAGGGGAACGACGGACCAACATGGCCGACACGGTCCGTTCCCCCACCCACATCATAAAAACAAAAGGAACGGAACGGAAATGGCAAATGAGAAAATGAAATCGCAATTTGTAATGGTTTTTAATTTCTGTACGGAGTACTGAGGAGAAATCCAGTAAAGGTATAAATGGTCGAAATGCACTTCATGACGGTGGGGATCTGTGTTCAAAATTTCGAAACTCTATCTTTCGTGTAACTTGAGTTATGGCGAATTTAAAAAACAAACAAACATAATACGCACAGCAACATCCTGCGATTTACACTAGAACATCCAGCTTGATGTCCTTGGCGTACTCGACCTTCCTCTTGTACAAATGGGCCAGAAACAGCAGAGGGAGCAAGTGGGTCTCGCTCAGCATGTTCTTGCGCTCGTTCCTCAACTGCCCTGGTTTGCTGAACAGTCTATCCGAAGGCATGCTTGTCGCCAGGATCACCAGATGCTCCTTCGCGGAAGCTTCCAAGTCCTTCGAGTACTTGTCCGAAACATAGTTGTTCCAGTACTTCATAGGGGAAATCTACTTCCCCCCCAATAAACATATCAATCATACAGTACATTCACCTGAAGCGTGTCTTACCTTAAAGTCATTCAAGGATGGGATGTTGTTGTATGCAGCTAATGAGGCCTCGTACCCTTCCCCTGACGAGGACGAAGGCGGCGGAGGCATGATTGCACCCAAATTATTCTTTTTCTTAAACGCGGTAAATCTGTCTGCCATGGACCGCTTTGTGTTGGACTGCTCCGGCGCTGGCTCTCTATTAACCTGCGATAAACGAAATTAACACCTCGTAACGAATATTAGCGAAAAACATTACCTCCTCCCACATTGCGTGCGTGTTGTGAGCCCTAAGATGCTGGTTGATGTACGCCAAGGTGCTGTGGATGACATGTTCCTCAAAAAAATCAGACTTGAATCGCGGATCCAGAAAAGTCGCCGCTTGGAGCTTCTGATGTGTGAAGTAGACGGAGAAGCTCGGAAGAAACAGGTTTTTCAGGCTCATTAAAAGGAGAAGCCCCGTCTGAGAATAAACACCTGTGACGCTTTCCAAATCGTCGCAAATCAACTGAAATAAAAAAGATGATTGCGATATAAATTATTACGAGTGACGACTGGACTTACTTTTAGCTCAGGTATGATCATGCCACCGGTCGGATATGACTCCGCTGAGAGATGTTCAGTCAAGTCGAAGAATGGCCTCAAAAGTGACACGGTGTCCTCAAGTACCGGAAACAACTCCTCGGACAGCATCGCAGCCGGCCGCTTCCTCAGATCTTGCCGGGCCTGCAGGTTATCCACGGCGCTTGCAACAAACCGTTTCAAAGTGTTGAACCGCTCCAGCATTATAAACTTGCTGTTCAGCCGCTTATCGGACTCTCTCTTCAACTTGAGCGGAACCTTCGCCTCAAGCACTTCCGTACTGTCGCCGCAATTAGCTTGTCCTTGCAAATAGAGCAACTCTTCCATGGCCTCTTTGTTGTCCTTGAAATAAGCAACGATGCGTTTCACCTCACTGAGAAGATAGACCACTTCGTCTACCGCACTTATTGCGTCGTTCACATAAGTGTTGATGGTCTGCCCGATGCATGGAATCCACTTTTGTGTTCCAAACGTCGCCTTTGCGGCGCAACTGACATTTTCGCAGTGACTTGTGGTGACCGTCACGACTTTATCGCAATCAAGTTTCCAGTCACTCATGACTGTTTGGATCTGCAGTGCGATTTGGTCAGCCATGTAAGTCTCATTGTACGGCAAAATTGCGATCGGCGCACTCCGCAGGTCTTCGCCATCCAGGTAGTGTATGGTCAAACTAAAGTGTGACTCATTGTGGCACTCGTCCTTCCACTGCTCCACTGTCAGCGAGTAGTTGCCGCAAGCTTGTAAGTCCGCCAGAAGCTTAACCTTTTCGTGCTGGAATCGCTTCCCGGCCAAACGAATCATAGTACTTCTCGACCGTGGCTTGTAATTAGGCGCCACGACTTTCAGCAGGTGACGGAGACCCAAGGATTCGATGATGCTTGACGGGAGGTGTTCAACGACGATGAATTCCAGTAGTGCATCGGTAATTACTTTCTGCTGCTCGGGACCTGGAGGAATATTTCTGGTGAAGTTTCAATGCATTTTAAACCTGCAAGATTCTTACCACAGGCCAGCCACGATGGTCTACCTCTGGGTCTAGGAGCTGATGCGATTCGCATGTCGACCGATGTAGTAAAGCCATCCTGCGTTCGAGGTTTCTCTGAAAATTGCACATGTTGTAATAAACTGTTGGAGCAACTCTGCATTATTGTAACAAGTTGCTTCTTTTTCTTGTCACAATATTGTACTGTGTAATCTTTTTCATGTGAAAGCAAATGCGTACCTTGAAAAGGCACCTGTTCCCTCACTGCTGCGTACTGAACTGGGTGATACTTCTGCAGATGGTGGAACAACACTTTGGTGTTTCCATCGCGACAGAACAATTCTTTCAGGCACATCTGGCACTTGGCAACATTTTTTCCCTCCAGCAGTCGTTGGAAATACTGCCAGGCGACGCTGCGAGTCCTCCTTACGGTCTGGAATATACGGTACGCTTGTCAAAAATCAACATGATCTGCAAACCCACACTCTTCCTTTAAAAAAAAAAGTGGAATCATTTTAAGTGCAGTTTGGCTATTGTCAATAATTACTCTCTTTGCTGGTGAACCCTCCTCGCTTGGCTGCATCGGCCTGCTTAGCAATCCCGAGTGAGATCCATCTGAAAAGAGAGCCCAACATGAGCACCACAAACGCAAATAATAAGTACGCAATCGCAGGACGTACGTACCTGCGACCTTGGGCGTGTCCGCCCTGACCGAGGCGTACTCCCTGGGATGATCCCTCTCCAGGTGGTTCCACAGGACCTTCGTGTTCTGGTCCGTGCAGACAATGAGTGCCCCGCACAGGTGGCACTTCCCGCTCTGGCCCCCGTCAAACAGGCGCTGGAAGTACTGCCACACCGCACTCCGGGGCTTGTTGGGCCCCTGGGCAGGGGAGGGGAGGGGAAAAAAGAACACAGAGAAATATTACAACAGGAATAATTGGCTCACATAATCACAAGGAAGGTGACCTCAGGTGATGACCTTCAAGCGTTTCTCGCCTTGGATCAGCATATTCAAAAATTAATGGCATAGAAAAATGGTTGTTGTCGTAACTATTACTATTTAACAGCTACAATTTAATAGTTACAATGTAACAGCTACAATTTAATAGTTACAATGTAACAGCTACAATTAATAGCTACAATTTAACAGCTACAATTTAATAGTTACCATGTAACAGCTACAATTTAATAGCTACAATGTAACGGCTACAATTTAATAGTCACCATGTAACAGCTACAATTTAATAGTTACCATGTAACAGCTACAATTTAATAGTTACAATGTAACAGCTACAATTTAATAGTTACAATGTAACAGCTACAATTTAATAGTTACCATGTAACAGCTACAATTTAATAGCTACAATGTAACAGCTACAATTTAATAGCTACAATGTAACGGCTACAATTTAATAGTTACCATGTAACAGCTACAATTTAATAGTTACAATGTAACAGCTACAATTTAATAGTTACCATGTAACAGCTACAATTTAATAGCTACAATGTAACGGCTACAATTTAATAGTTACCATGTGACAGCTACAATTTAATAGTTACATTGTACTTGTAACAGTCTAGTGAACCAGCCATTATTTAATAGTTACATGGTACGTGTAACAGTGTGCTAGTGACAATTTAATACTGTAGGTACATACTTACATTGTTACAATTTAATCGTTACAGAGTGTAACAGCTACAATTTAATGGCTACAATTAAGTTACAATGTAATAGCTACCTCGTCTAGCTATAATTTAACAGATGCAATTTATTGGTTATGGTGTAATTAGCTACAATTTAAAGAGTTGCAATGTAGTAATAGTTATGATGTAATGGCTGAAAATTGCTACGTTTTAATCACTACAATTGCATTCATTAGTTGTAATTTAATGGCTGCATTTTAATAGTTGCAGTTTAAATAAGGTGCGTTTACATTCGAGTGATTTGATCGTGCGATGTCATCGTTACCAAGCGGTGCATCATTGAGTAACTATAGTATTGTCTGAGCTGAAAGTAACAATCGATGATTTTCGCCTCAAACAATACTGGCTACTCAGTGATGTTATCGCTCGGCGAAGACTTGGCTCATCAAATCGCTCACACGTAAACGCACTGTAACAGCTAAAGTTAAATAGCCTCATCATTGTTTATTACTCTTTTTTTTTTTAATGTAGTCCGAGTGTTGTGTCCCCCCAAGAGGGCTCTGCCCTATCACGGGGTAGTTAAATAAAAATAAATAAATAAAATAAATAAATAGCCTCATATCAAATGTCGCAAGTCAAATTCACGTCGTAACCGGTAGTAACCAAAGTTAATTATTATTCGGAATCCCCCTCGTTAACCCTTTGTTTGGCCTGACCATCCCGCACCAGAGGCTTCATTTTGTCGGTCATGCGAGGAGGACAGGTGTGGCCTGGACTCTGCTGGCTACCCCTGCGTATGGGGATTCGCATGCCGTGAAGTACACGATGATGAACTACGGTTACGACGATTAGACTTGTGACATCCACCGCCATATCGTGTGAACCTTTTTGAGCTTCTTTCCCACCGGCGTCCCTCCCTCCTCTTCTCCTTGGCTGCTGTTGTTGTCATGGTCGCCCTCCTTGGTCCAAGACTTGCTCCTCTTCCTCCTCTTGTTGCTGCTCTTATTGGCCCCCGTCTGCCTGGTTCCTCTCTTCTTATTGGGAGTGCCCTTATTGGGAGGAGACGACGACGACGACGCGGCCACCACGACGGCCTCTTCCTCCACCGCAAACACGACCTCCTCGTCCAGAGGCCAACAACTCCCATGGCCATCATCAGAAGCCATCTTTTTTAACACTAGTCGCAGCCAAGCCAAGCAGGTAGCGGCTACTTCGAAACGCTACTCGCTAATCTGCTATCCTCCAAAAAAAAAACAGTGTTTATGTGGACCATTTCTTTGACAAAATGTCACTTCGCAACGTTCACTGGACATTGTTGTCCGATTTGACCAAAAAAAAACAATTACACAGCTGAAATATTCAGAGCAGATATTATATCATTTTATTGTGAGAAGCTGCAGTAATGGAAGGCTGGTGGAATACGGCTGGAAAAATTGATTCCAGGTCGTTGGAGTTGATACGTCGCTTCATCGAGCAGCGCGGAGCGGACTCCAGGCCAACGGACAACATAGCGAAGGCTCAGAAGCAGATAAGAGACATCGAGGGGATGATCAACCAGGCGGAGAAGGACTTGGGGCCACCGCTTCTGTCGCAACCTGTAAGTGCACGTGAACCGTACGATCATGTCGATATAGTAATCACTTGGTGTTTATTTCAACAGCTATTTCAAGACATTTCCATGGAAACGACGGCAGGAAACAGGCGGAGACGACAGGACTGTCGGAGTTGGAGATCGCAGAGCAGCACGAACTGTCAATAGTATTCTATATGAAATATCAGAACGAGTGTGCTCATGAATTATCAGTTCATTTGTCCGTTAAGTATTGCATCATAGGCCTAACATTACAACCGACATGCTGACATGTCGCAAACAAAGTCCGATCAATTTCTTGGGCGCGATACATTATCAACCCAGAATCTTGTCTGGTTGTAACTTCACGTATGAAACCTCCGGTGACATGTCAGATCCCCGTAGATTACAAACGACTTTTGACATACATCGCACGTGTAAGGTTTCTCCCCAGTGTGGCATCGCAAGTGCGCAGTTAATGTACTTCGGGCACTGTACGACTTGTGGCAGTACTTGCACTGGAATCGCTTGGCGACCGAGTGTATCGTTGTATGCTGATACAACCCGCTGGCTTGCGAGAAGGTCTTCTTGCATACGGTGCACATGTACGGCTTATGTCCTGTATGTACTCGATGGTGCACGATCAGTTCGCTCTTTTGATAGAATGACTTCGGGCAGGTCTTGCAAGTGAACAGCCTTTTTTCGTTGGGATGGTCTGTTTCCAAGTGAGCCACCAACTTATATCGGTACGGGAATGCTTGAGGACAGTAGTCACAGGGAAATGGTCCCTCCCCGGTGTACTTGTGGGACATGCCGGGTTCAGCGTACACGGCGGCATGGCTATGGTGCAACCGCATGTGCTGAAGCAAGTGCAAGTTGCTGCCAAACTCGGAGGGACACATGTTGCACTTGAAGTTGGTGTGCATTGTGCGCGATAGGTGGTAGCTCGTCTCTGCCGAATCGACCGCAATGGGATCTTCATCGACCGGCTCAAATTTGGGCATCACTGCGACCATCTCTTCATCCGCAGCTTCTGATTTGATTTCAGCTGCAATTGTTGGCGGATCCGGGCATGGCGCAGCTTCCTCCGCCTCTTGCTTCACCATCACCGAAGCCATGGTCCTGCAACAGGTGTGTAAATTACGCTAATGCAATTCCTCATACTTTTACGAAACAACAACGGGCTATTTTCTCTACACATATGCATAATTAATTAATCACGATAATGATGCCCTATTATGATAATAACATGGACTGCTACTTCATGTCGTCTTCCCTAATGTACTGCCTCCTTTTAAGCTCTCACACTATGCGTAACAATCTCACCGTCGTTTCCAGCCTGTATGACACCCTGCTGGAGCTCTAATTAGGGCCATTAATTAATTAATTATTGCTATATAATTTCCTGGATCGATCAAGGTCAGCCGCCATCTTGGGTGCGTTCCGACCGTCGCTATCGGTCTGCTCATATTCGGACATGACCGAAATGACGTCACTCCAAATCCGGATGCAGCCGAGTGCACACGCTTCAATTTTGTCTAATTAAATAACCAGCAATTAATTTATACAATGTACCAAAAGTGCGAAAGTGTATGATTGCACTATTTATCTGGTTTAATTGGCCTGCGTCTGTTCGAATTGGCGGGGGAAATTTGGCAACAGTGTGCCGAATGAGATCCAAAGATGGCCGCCGACAATGGAACGTTAGAATTTCGTTTGTAACTTTTTGATTGTTATTATTCTTTAGGGTCCCCGTTGATTGTTGGCCAGCCGCAGATCGGTTGAGGCTTGATTGTTGGGAGGACAGAAGGTCGATCCGGACCCCCACAGGGTGCAAGGGTGTTTGGAGAAGCCAAGGAGGAAGGTGTGAAGAACAAGGAAGGCAGCAACCGCAGCAACATATTGTCGAGTAGAAGCCATGGTGAGTGCAGGGTGACATGAAGCCAACTGGGGCTGCCCCAGACACGCAATACCTGTACTTGAAAAAATGATCATTACTCTCTTTACATAAGCAATATCTTGACAATTGCAGGATAGCGTCAAGACCTTTGCCAAACTGCCTGACGAGATGAAGGCGAAGGTGTTCTCCTACCTGGAGAAGGAATCCCTCTACAGGAGCATCGCACTGGTGTGCGAGGATTGGCGCAGGGTGGCTACGGAGTGGCTGGGTATTAGGGATAAGGCCATCTTTTACCGTCAGAAATTCACTCTGGAGGAATCGGTGCGGGTGGTCACCAGCAACAGGACCCATCTGAAGTCGGTCACTTTGTTGGACTGGACTGGAGAGGATTCAGATTCCCTGCTGAAAGTAGTAGCCGAGAATCTTCCTCATCTGAGGCGCCTCAGTATTCGTGATTCCCTGGTGTCACAGAACGTGCTTGAACTGATCGCAAGAGAGTAAGTAACCCGCTAATTTTTGGTGAAAGTAGCTCCTGAAGTGTCATTATTTAATTTTTACGACAGGTGCAGCCAACTGCAGCGCATCCACCTAGGAGCCCTCCACTGGGGTGACTATTCTAGACATCCCCTGGACATTTTAAATTCCTGTCGGGAACTGGAGGAGATAGCCATATCTGGTGATGTGGTTCCCCCGCCATTGGACGTGGCAATAATAAACTGGCCGAAACTCACCAGCATGTCCCTTGCCATGGAGAACGCCGAAAGGGAAGTGGAAGTGCTCGCCCGTACTCTTGGCGGCCAGCTGAGGAAGCTCTGCATCGATGGCTTCCGCAAGCCAGAATCCTACCTTCTACTTGGGTGCTTCCCTCAGCTGGAGGAGCTGGAGATCATATACTGTGCCGCCCTAACTGACACTGCCCTGCAAGACGGGGTTGGGCAACTGCGCAACCTCCGTAGCTTGAACCTGGTATATGCCCAAGTCTGCACTGCACCAGGTTTGCAGGGGTTTTTCTCCAAGCCAAACATAGTCGGCAGGCTTGAGAAACTCAGATTTTCTAATTGCCCAACTGTGGATGACAATTGCATATCAGCCATTGCCATGAACTGCCCTCTTCTGACTGATTTCTGCTTGGTGAGAAACAACCATGTCACCAATGCCCCTTTCCGAGACCTGGTGAGGAGATGCCACAACCTCCAGCACCTGGAGCTGTTCATGTGCAGCAAGCTGGACCTGAGCACAGAGGCCCTGCGTCAGATCCCGGTGGCCGGCGGAACCCTCCGTATTACCATCATGAAATGAGTTTGTACGGTACAGTACAGTAATGGACATAATGGACTCCCGCAATCACCCCGCATCACGGGGTAATTTTTTTAAAAAACAAAACAAAAACAGAACAGTATTTAAAAATCTTACACGATATAATTTTGTCAATGGAAATTGATCGCCATTTTCGTGTTCTTTAGGTCAATCGTAGCTTGACCCTGATACACTTCCTCTCATGCACTGCACAGGCAGCGATTTCTGCATCTCCCTGATTTGTATTCCATGTTGCACATGAACCCAAAAAAAAAGTACAGCCTTTATAATGGATGTAATGTGTTTGAAGTGAAACTCATTATCTGCACGAATTTGAAATGTGTAAGGATGGTTGAGTTGTTACGAGATAATCTTAAGGTTAACCGTTGTCACTTATCTACTTTTTGAAACAATCACTTTTCATGGTCAGTATTAATTTCTCATGTTGTGCTTTCCCAACGTACTGTTTTGTCACTTTTTGTTAAACTTGTGCTTGCAATACTTTGCATGATTGCTGTGCCTTATTTAATTGACAATCACTGCCACACTGCGTGGTGTCTTAATCCACATGTTGAATGACCAGCGATAGTTTGTACACCGAATGGGCATTTGGCTGTATTGAAATTGTGCGCCTGGAATAGAAATTAAAGCAATATGCTGTAATGATTGAAAATGATTAATGTGCGGCCAGTTTATTTTTTTATTTCACAGCCCCTTGGTAGGGCAGTGGCACAGTTCCCTTTTTGTGGGACACAAGACTCTAGTTTGTACATGAACAATCAAGTGGGCACTTCATCAAGGCAAATGAATTAACGATAGTGCAGTTCAAAATGGATCATATAACATGCCTGGCGTAAATGAGAATTTTTAAACTGATGGCGGATGTAACTAGTATCTGGGCATCCGGGGAATTTAGTACCTAATATTACGATTATCCCTAGACGCAGGAATAGACGGAAGAACATAGGTCAAATCAGTTTAATTAGCAAATGCAAGTTTATTAACAGTGCACGAAATTTACAATTATGTCTCTAAGTGTGTTGTTTAGGTACAGTCTTACTCTGCGCTGTTTTAAGGATGGGCAGCTTCCATCTGAGTAAGTCCTGGCAGGGGCGGCTCCAGGGCCGGGCAATCCGGGCAACCGCCCAGGGCCCCGCGACTAGCGGGGCCCCGTGCCCGCCATAACCGACTCGCAAAAACCCTCTAGAACAGTGCAATTTTGCGTTCGTGACTCCAAATTTGGGGTCATGAGGAAGGGTTGTGACCTTGAACCGGAAAAAAATTTCGCCTGCGGCGGGCCATGTGAACAGCCCTCCCACACAACCTATACCCTTGCCCCCCCCGCCCGAGAAAAAATCCGGGAACCGCCACTGACGACCCCTCTCCAAAACATTAGGGCCCCGCAAAGTCTAGGGCCGCCACTGAGTCCTGGTCCGGGGTGAGTGTTCATCCTGCTGTTGTGGATGGTCAGGATGACCTCGGCTGGCCTCCTTCCTTCTGCCCCAGTCCAATCCTTTTCCTCAGGTTGTCCAGAACGTCCTTTTTGGCCATCATCTTCCAGTTGCACGTCACTTTTTCTCACAATCCACACAATTTGGAGGGATCACAAAACACCACTCCACTCACGCCTACTACCACAGTTCGAGTTAGTTGCTTCACATTGATTTGAAAAGTTAGAGTCCGGATCGTCATGCTCAAAACTGCTGAAATCACCAAAAAGACCCCTTCTCGGAAGAGTCCACCACTCCTTCTCCCCCCATTCTGGTTGAGAACGGTATGTCCCGGAGGGGGAAGAAGGAAACGGTGTCGAATTTGAAGCGAGACTAATCTGCAGACGTTGAAAAGTAAAGTTGTCGGCTCTAGCGTGAAGCAACCATGCTCAAGGCTATTACTAACCCTGTTAAAATATACTACAATGAAACACACTCATATTCGTAGTCGTCACATGTACAAACTGACCACTTATTCCACAATTTCCATTATGCGTTTTCCCAAAAATAGCTGACACTACATACGTGTCGCAATGCCTCTCAACAATGCACAAGCTCTCAGTATTTATAAAATGTGCAGAGCGCGAAAAGCAAAGTCTCTTATTTCTTCCTTTGCTGAATGGCTGCTGACTGGTTGCAGTTCAAAAAAAAACTCCACGTGAGCCTTCCTTCCCAATATTACCAGCTCACTCAGGAAGAAAAATATATATAATATATTTCCGCTCTTTTAAGCAAAAGCAAAAGTTCCAACCCAAATGTCACACCCTGACACTAGTTTGTTGTGAAGCAAAGCTCATTGCCGTTTATGGGTCTGAAATGTGTAAGAGCGGTTTGAGTTTTTACCAGATTGTTGAATGCAAAGAATGCGATGACATATAATATTGCCAATCATAAATACTGTATTAATTTTGTGTTGTTTTTATTACATTGGAGGTAGGCCGACACGGCGGCGGAGTGGTTAGCGCCGCAGCCTTCCACCTCCAAGGTCCCGAGTTTAATCCCCGGGTCGGACGGAGGATACTTATGTGGATAGAGTTTCGATGGGTTCTCTCCGTGTTCGCGTGGGTTTTCTCGGGGTTCTCCCGTTTCCTCCCACTATCAAAATCCATCACAGCATAGGCAAATGATTAAAGGCGGTCTATTAAAAGATGATCCCCTAAGAGGCCCAAGGGGGCCTATCACGGGGTATCAATTATTATTACATTGGAGGAATAAAATTCCCCTTGTACAGGAGAGGTAGAATTTAAAACTAAACAATATTATTATTATATGATTCATTAAAATCCTCGACCGATATAATTTCATCGTGACAGTAAGTAGGCCTACTCTATATTTTGCAATAAAAACTATTTAATCAAACGTAATTATTCTAATTTTAAAATTCCATGGTAGTTTTTTTTTATAGATAATTTTAATGCTGTCGTTGGGTTTGTGTGAACCCTCAGGTCCATATTCCACTTCCGTAATGACTGAGACTGCTCCTTTGTAACTCACATCGTGCTTACTAATATTAACCTAGTGTCCCGACCGTCAGACGCCCTGTAGGAGCTCTAATTAGTGCCAGAAATTATTAAATTATCGCATAATAATTTCCTGGATAATAATCTCAAAGAGTCGGCCGCCATCTTGGGTGCGTTCCGACCGTCGCTTCTGCTCATATTCGGACGCAACCAGAGGACACGTCACTCTAAATCCGGACGCACCCCACATTTCTGTCTATTGTACTTCTAATTGTACTAATAAGCATTTGTTAATTTACGTAACGTACCATATGCAATTAGTATCATGAAGCGTGTGCGATTGCACTGTTTGTCGGGTTTAACCGGCTCCTTTGGTTCGAATCGGGGGGAAAATATGCTAAGGAAATATGGCAACAGGTGGTTGATCAAATCCAAGATGGCCGCCGACAATGGAACGCTTCGAATATTGTTTCCCATTATTTTGTTGAGCTTCGGGTTGATTGTTGCGACGCGTTAGACGCCTTCCGATTGTTGGAGGGGGTTCCCGCAGGATTGGAGAGGGTCCAGAGCAGGATTGGGGAAGGAAGGAAGGAAGGACACTGGGAAGGCAGGGTGGTCGACACCATGAGGGAAGGTGAAGAGAACACTGTGGATGAGACAATGGCCACGAAGAGAAGGAGGGTGCACAAGGGCAGCGGGGTGGAGGAAGAAGAGGAGAAGCCACGGGGAAAGGTATAAAATAAAAATTGTCCCTGCAATCTGTACGGCTTTGGAGTGACCGCACTACTACTGTGCAACCTGTGGCCCTGCCAGGCACGGTACAATCACATTGCGTGATGATTTCAATCCAATTTCTTTGCAATTGCAGGCTAGCAGCAGGACGTTTTCCAGCCTGCCTGATGAGATGAAGGCAAAGGTGTTCTCGTACCTGGACAAGAAATCCCTCTACAGGAGCACTCTGGTGTGCAAATATTGGTTCAAGGTGGCCAAGGATTGGCTGGGTCTTAGGAAGAAAGTAATTTTGAGCCCGATGCGATTGACTCTGGAGGAATCAGTGCAGGTGATCATAGACAACAGTACCCATCTGATGTCGGTTACTCTGATGCACTGGAATGACGAGGATGGTGATTTGCTGCTGAAAGTAGTGGGCGGGAATCTTCCTCACCTGAAGCGTCTCATTGTGTCTAATATGTTGGTGCCACAGAAGACACTGGAACTGATTTCACGAGAGTAAGTAAAGGAGGGTCGATATGGTTCGTTGAGTGTGATTCATCGTCAGTTCATTGCTTTTATTTTTACGACCCAGGTTCAGCAAACTGAAGGACATATCCCTTAGAAGGTTTAAGAAGAACGAGAATTACTTGAGGCATCCCCTGGACATTTTGAGTGTCTGCCGAGAGCTAGAAAAGATAACAATAGATGGCCGATGTTACCCTCCAAACAAGGCCACCGGGGAAGACTGGCCAAAACTGACTGATGTATCACTTCTCATGGGCTTTGCTGACAGGGAAGTAGAAATACTTGCCCCCAGCTTGGGGGGACAGCTGACGAAACTGACCATTGAATTCATCATTAATCTGGAGTCCTTCCTTCTCCTCGCACACTTCCCTCAGCTGGAGGAGCTGGAGATCCAAGACTGCCTCCACTTAACTGATGCTGGCCTGGAAGACGGGATTGGGAAACTGCGCAACCTGCGTAGCTTGAACCTGGTAAAGCTCTACTCCTGCACTGCACAGGCTTTAGAAAGGTTTTTCTCCAATCCGAACATTGTGGGTAGCCTGGAGAAGCTCAGCATTTTTGGTTGCTCAAAGCTGAACCAGCGATCCTTATCAGCCATTGCCATGAACTGCCCTCTCCTGAGTCATTTCTGCTTGAAGGAAACCAACCAGGTCACCAATGCCCCACTCCTAGACCTGGTGAGGAGGTGCCGCAATCTCCAGTACCTCCGACTCATCGGGTGCAGAAAGCTGGACCTGAGTGCAGAGGCCCTGGGTCAGTTCCAGGCGGTGAGCAGCAAGCTTCAAATTTGTGCATCTCCGTGATTCCACCTGGGTGACGCGTCACTCACAGAACAACGTCTCATCCTAAGAATTCCATGTTGCACATGAACAAACAAAAAGAGTACAGCCCTTACGGCGTATGTAATGAGTTTGAAGTGAAACTCATTATCTGTAGGAATTTGAAATGTATAAGGATGGTTGAGTTGTTACGAGATAATCTTAAGGTTAACAGTTGTCACTAATCTACTTTTTGAAACAACCAGTATTATTAATGGCCAGTATTAATTTCTTATGTTGTACTTTCCCAACATACTCTTTGTCACTTTTGTTCAACTTGTGATTGCAATACTCTGCATGATTGCAGTGCCTTATTTAATTGACAATCACTGCCATACGGTGTGGTGTCTGAATCCACATGTTGAATGGTCAGGGATAGTTTGTACACGGAATGGCCGTTTGGCTGTATTGAAAATGTATGCCTTGAATTGCAATTAAAGCAATGTGTGGTAATGATTGAAAATGATTAATATGCGGACAGTTCCCTTTTATTCTTTATTTCACAGCCCCTTGCTAGGTCAGTGCCCTTTTCGGGGGACAATAGACTCCAGTTTGTACATGATCAGCAGGGGGCAGATCAAAATGTATAGTAACATGCCTGGTGTGAAAGGGAATTTTTAAACTGATGGCGGACGTAACTAGATATGTACGCCACAGTATTGACATACCATGTAATGAATTGAAATTAAACTGACACAGCAGCACCACGTAATGAGCATGCCCAGCACAGTAACCTGCCTATGAAAACCCGAAGAACATGAGTCCACAATCTTGTGCAAATCAGGGCCAGATTATCTCAAGCCTCTGAGGTGCAGGCCAAGATGCCGGGACAATCAGCGGCCCATTCCATGCTTCGTGACGAGAAGAAGTCTCTTGTGACTCGTGCAGCCTGGAAGAAGGGAGTCAGCAACCAACATTGTCCAGTAGAAGCAACGGTGAGTGTGGGATGATATTAAGCTAATTAACCTCAGTAACTGGGCCGCAGAGACTCACAATTCCTGTGCCTTGGTCACATCCTAAGAATTCCATGTTGCGCATGAACCAAACAAAAAAGGACAAAAAAGGTGGAGGGTAATTCCACTTAGGAAGAATCATTATCCAAAGATGAATATTTTGCAATAAAAACTATTTAATCAAGCGTAATTATTCTAATTTTACAATTCCATGGTAGTTTTTTTTTTTGTAATTAATTTTAATGCTGTCTTCAGTGTGTGGTACCTCAGGTTCATATATATTCCACTTCCCTAGACTGCACATTTGTAACTCACATTATGCTTACCGTATATTAACCTAGTGTCCCGACCGTCAGACGCCCTGTAGGAGCTCTAATTAGTGCCAGAAATTATTAAATTATCGCAATAATAATTTCCTGGATAATAATCTCAAAGAGTCGGCCGCCATCTTGGGTGCGTTCCGACCGTCGCTTATTCTCATATTCGGACGCAACCAGATGTTACGTCACTCTAAATCCGGACGCAACCGACATTTCTGTCAATTGTACTTCTAATTGTACTAATAGGCACGTGTTAATTTACGTAATGTACCAACTGCAATTGTATTATGAAGCGTGTGCGATTGCACTGTTTGTCGGGTTTAACCGGCTCCTTTGGTTCCAATCGAGAGGGAAATATGGCAACAGGTGGTTGAGCAAATCCAAGATGGCCGCCGACAATGGAACGATTCGAATTTATGCTGTTTACATAATTCCCTTTGCTGACCTTCGGGTGATTGTTGCGACGCTTCAGCCGCCTCCCGATCGTAGGGGAGGGTCGCAGGGGCCTCTGGAGATACATCCGGAGCAGGATTGGGAAGGGACGGAGGAGGAAGGAAGGACACTGGGAAGCAGGGTGGTCGAGGCCATGAGGGAAGGTGAAGAGAACACTGTGGATGAGACAATGGCCACGAAGAGAAGGAGGGTGCACAAGGGCAGCGGGGTGGACGAAGAAGAGGAGAAGCCACGGAGAGAGGTTAAAAAAATAAAATAAATATTGTCGGTGCAATCTGTACGGCTTTGGAGTAACCGCACCAGTACTGTGCAACATGTGGCCCTGCCAGGCACGGTACAATCACATCGCGTGATGACTTAAATTTCTTTGCAATTGCAGGCCGGCGACAAGACCTTTTCCGACCTGCCCGACGAGATGAAGGCAAAGGTGTTCTCGTACCTGGAGGAGGAATACCTCCGTAGAAGCATCACGCTGGTGTGCAAGGATTGGTTAAAGGTGGCTAAGGATTGGCTGGGTCTTAGGAAGAAAGTAATTTTGAAGCGGCAGCGATTGACTCTGGAGGAATCAGTGCTTGTGATCATGAACAACAAGACACACCTGCGATCGGTTACGCTAATGAACTGGAATGGAGAGGATGGTGATACTCTGCTGAAAGTAGTGGCCGAGAGTCTTCCTCACCTGAAGCGTCTCAGTGTTTCTAATACGCTGGTGCCACAGAAGACGCTGGAACTGGTTGCACGAGAGTAAGTACAGGAGGGTCAATAAGGAGCGTTGAGTGCGATTCATCGTCAGTTCATTGCTTTTATTTTTACGCCACAGATGCAGCAAACTGCAGGACATATCCCTAAAAAGTTTCAACTGTACTGAGGATTACTGGAGGCATCCCCTGGACATTTTGAGTGTCTGCCGAGAGCTAGAAAAGATAACAATAGGTGGCCGATGTTTCCCGCCAAACAAGGCCACCGGGGAAGACTGGCCAAAACTGACTGACGTATCGCTTCTCATGGACTTTGCTGACAGGGAAGTAGAAATGCTTGCCCGCAGCTTGGGGGGACAGCTGAGGAAACTGACCATTGAATTCGTCCTTAATCTGGAGTGCTTCCTTCTCCTCGCACACTTCCCCCAGCTGGAGGAGCTGGAGATCCGATCCTGTGGCTTCCTAACCAATGTTGGCCTGGAAGACGGGATTGGGAAACTGCGCAACCTGCGTAGCTTGACCCTGGTAAAGCTCTACTCCTGCACTGCACAGGCTTTAGAAAGGTTTTTCTCCAATCCGACCATTGTGGGTAGCCTGGAGAAGCTCAGCATAGCTTATTGCTCAACTCTGCACACCCGTTGCATCTCAGCCATTGCCATGAACTGTCCTCTCCTGACTCATTTCTGCTTGTGGAGAACCGGCGGGGTCACCAATGACCCGCTCCTTGACCTGGTGAGGAGGTGCCGCAATCTCCAGTACCTCCGACTCATCGGGTGCAGGAAGCTGGACCTGAGCGCAGAGGCCCTGGGTCAGTTCCAGGCGGCCAACAGCAAGCTTCAAATTTATGCATCAACGTCATTCCACCAGGGTAGCGCATCACTCGACGTCACATCCTAAGAATTCCATGTCGCACATGAACAAACAAAAAAAAGTACAGCCCTTATGGTGGATGTAATGAGTTTGAAGTGAAACTCATGATCTGTAAGAATTTGAAATGTGTAAGGATGGTTGAGTTTTTACGAGATAATCTTGAAGATAAAAGTTGTCCCTAATCTACTTTTTGAAACAATCAGTATTCATGGCCATTATTAATTTCTTATGATGTACTGTACTTTCCCAACATACTGTTTGTCACTTTGTTCAACTTGTGCTTGCAGTACTTTGCAGGATTCCAGTGCCTTATTTAATTGACAATCACTGCGATAAGTCTGATTCCACATGTCGAAAGACCAGCGATAGTTTGAACACTGAATGGGCATTTGGCTGTATTGAAAATGTACGCCTGGGATTGAAATTAAAGCAATGTGCGGTAATGATTGAGAATGATTAATGTGCGGCCAGTTCCCTTTTATTTATTCATTCATTTATTTCACAGCCCCTTGCCATAGCTCAGTGCCCTTTTTGGGGGACACGAGACTCCAGTTTGTACATGAACAATCAAGTGCGAGCTTCATCAGGGTAAGTGATGGCGTGAAAGTTTTAATCGCCAGTATGTTGTACTCTCCCAAAATACCGCTTGTCGTTGCGTAGAAGTGGTTGCGGTCCCTTATTTCCTGACTATTGTTGCAGGAAGTATCTGAATCCAAATGTTGAAGGTTCAACAGTGGATGCAAATCGACTGGATTATTGACATACACCATGTAATGAATGGATAATTTAAGCTGAAACAGCAGCATCATGTAATGAGCATGCCCGGCACAGTAACTTGCCTATGAAAACACGAAGAACATTATCCCCAAAATCTTGTTGCAAATTGGGGGCCAGATTATCGCAATTAATTTTTTCCTTAATCAACATCAGACGCCATCTTGGGTGCGTTCCGACCGCCGCATCCGGTCCGTTCCTTTCCGATCATATTCGGACACAACCGAAAGGCGCGTCATTTCAAATCCGGACGCGGCCCATTATTTTGATAATGAAGTCAAGTAATGAGCAGCCATTTAATTTATTCAATGCACAAAACTGCAGTTGAATAAAATATGTTGTATGATTGCTCTATTTGTCGGGTTTAACTTTATCCGGTTACAGGTCAATGGGGTGAAATCTGGCAACAATGCCAAGCTCGAAAAACCGTTCGAATTTCGTTTGGAACTTTTGATTATTATTCTTTCGGGTCTCGGTTGATTGTTGGCCAGCCGCAGATCGGTTGGGGCTTGATTGTTGTTGGGAGGACAGAAGGTCGATCCGGACCCACAGGAGAGGGTGGGATTGGAAAGGGACGCAGGGGAACAACTAGGGGGAAGAAGGTGGGAGGAAGGGAAGGGTTCTGGATAGGAAGCAGGATGATGGAGACTAGGAGGATGGCCAGGGAGGCTGAGGAGAACACTGTGGAGACAAGGGCCATCAAGAGAGAGAGGAAGGACATGCTCAGGGGGGTGGAGGAAGAGGAGCAATGGGGAGAGGTGAAATTAAATGGAAATTTCTATTGGTGTCATCTGCATGGCTTTGGGGTGACCGCACCAGTCCTGACCATCAGCCAATCATTTCGCATGGTACTGTCACATGAATTTTCACATGGCCCCATGATTCAATGTGCGACAATCTGATTTTGTTTCAGATTGCAGGTGGGTTGGGTGCCTCTGAGGTGCAGGCCAATACGGTGGGACAATCAGCGGCCGATTCCATGATTCATGACAAGGAGGAGTCTCATGTGACTTGTGCAGCCAAGACTATGGGAGGCAACAACCAACATTGTCCAGTAGAAGCGAAGGTGAGTGCGGGATGACATGAAGCTAATTACCTCGGTGACTGGGCCGCAGAGACTCACAATACCTGTACTTTAAAAGAATATTACTTGTTTACATACGCAATTTCTGGACAATTGCAGGCTAGCGGCAAGACCTTTTCCAGCCTGCCCGACGAGATGAAGGCTAAGGTGTTTTCGTACCTGGAGGAGAAGACCCTCCGTACGAGTGTTGTACTGGTGTGCAAGGATTGGTGCAGGGTGTCCAGGGAGTGGCTGGGTCTCAGGAAGAGGATGGTCTTGAACGGTCAGCATTTGACTCTGGAAGAATCGGTGCAGATGATCACGATCAACATGATCCATCTGGAGTCACTTACTGTGATGGACTGGAATAGAGTGAATGCTGATTCCCTGCTGCAAGTAGTAGCTGAGAATCTTCCTCACCTGAAGTGCCTCATTATTTATGATACCTTGGTGTCAGAGAATATGCTGGAACTGATTGCACGAGAGTAAGTAACCGGCGTATTTTTGGTGAACGCGTAGTGCATGAAGCGTCATTGATCATCAGTTCATAATTTTAATTTTCACGACACAGGTGCAGCCAACTGCAGCGCATCGACCTAGATTATTTCGATTGGAATAAGAAGTACTCGAAGCATCCCCTGGACATTATGAGTTCCTGCCACGAACTAGCAACAATAACCATATGTGATGTGAAGTTACCTCCACTGTCGAACCAGGTCACTTGGAGTAACTGGCCGAAACTCACAGAACTGTCACTTCGCCCATTCAAGGGCGACAGGGAAGTGGAACCGTTGGCCCGCATTCTGGGAGGCCAGCTGAGGAAACTCACAATTAGTTTAATCCGTAAGCTGGAGTCCTTCCTTCTACTGGCACACTTCCCGCAGCTGGAGGAGCTGGGAATCATATGTTGTTTTTTCTTGACCGATGCTGGCCTGAATGATGGGATCGGGAGACTGCGGAACCTCCGCAGCTTGAGCCTGCGATACGCCACCGGCTGCACTGCACAAGGTTTGCAGATGTTTTTCTCCAACCCAAACGTGGTCGGCAGCCTTGAGAAACTCAGCCTTTTTAATTGCCCAACTCTGGATGACAATTGCATATCAGCCATTGCTGCAAACTGCCCTCGTCTGACTCATTTCCACTTGATGAGTACCGATGAGGTCACCAACGCCCCGCTCCTTGACCTGGTGAGGCGATGCGGCAACCTCCAGAACCTCCAACTCTTCTGTTGCAGCAAGCTGGACCTGAGCCCAGAGGCCCTTGGTCAGTTCCGGGCGGCCAGCAGCAAGCTTCACATTCATGCAGTTTAATGGCCAGTATTAATTTCTTATGTTGTTAATTGAAATTAAAGCAATATGATTAATATGTGGCCAGTTTATTTATTTATTTCACAGCCCCTTGCTAGGTCAGTTGCCTGGCGTGAAAGCTAGATTGCCCGGAGTCATTTCTCGCGCATAGGAAAACACTGCATGCTGGAGCGAGGGTGGTTGTCCCATTTATCACTCACGTTGCAACAATTTTCCTGGTATATTTGGCAAAAAGGAGAAGGCAAAAGAAAATTGCTGATTATATTTGGGTACTACATAATTTACGGGTGAGCTATTTTAGTGGATCGTTCTCATTAATCAGTCTGCAGTAGTGTGCAATATAATAATAATAATAATAATAATAATAATAATAATAATAATAATAATAATAATACATTTATTTCTCATCCCCCCCCCCAAAAAAAAAATCAGAGCGGGGAGGGGGACTCACCATTATTATAATATAAATGTATGTATTAATATATGGAAAATGCATTTATCATACATTACATCAAGGGGTCATAGTATTATGTCGGTCTTTTAACAGGAAGAGGTAACTGGTAATCGAAGTAACTTTCTCTTAGGTGGTCCGTTAATAAATACTTATAGCGGGCGTAGTTCTCTTTCGAATTAGAGCCACGAGTAATATCCTCAGTTATAGAAGATTGGATGAAAGGTTCTACAATATTCTCTAAATTAATTTTATCTAAGTTGTTGAACCAGGTATCAAGAGATAATCCTGTGTCAAGAAACATCTTCCTAACCGCTGCAATCCATTCCAATTTATTTGGTTTCTTCACTGCAATTGCTGCTTGGAAACAGACGAGTGAAATTAGCTCAGAAGGGTCTGCCAGCGCTATTTTCAGTAGAAAGCGGCATAGTGCCTTTATCAATTTAACCGAGAGGGGTCTATGGCCGGTTTCCAACCAGAGAAAATAGCCAGCTGTGTTTCTAGGGAGCATACTTTTTTATATAGCAAGTCTGAACCTTTTCCAATTCTTCTAAATGGGGTAAGCCCCAAATATGTGCGTTGTATAGCGGAACTGGTGCAATTGTAGCATCTAATAGTCTAAACGCTGTGTTAAGATATATAAGCTCATCTAAACCATCCATTTATGCTCATCTCAACCGTACAGCCAATCAATCGACATTCACAAGGATTGCAGGGGTTTATCTCCAAGCCAAACATGGTCGTCAGGCTTGAGATCCTCACACTTTCTAGTTGCTCGGTTCAGTACGACAATTGCATATCAGCAATTGCTGCGAACTGCCCTCGTCTGACTCATCTCTGCTTGGAGAGAAGCGACGAGGTCACCAACGGCCCGCTCCTTGACCTGGTGAGGAGATGCCGCAACCTGAGGCACCTTGAGCTCAACAAGTGCAGCCAGCTGGACCGGAGCGCAGAGGCCCTGGGTCAGTTCCGGGCGGCGAGCACCGAGCTTGAAATATCCATCACGGAAAGAGTTTGTACGGTACAGAACAGTAATGGACTATAAATGTGCAGTCATGTGCTTCCCTAATTACTGAGAATGTAACTCCTATTATGCTAACCAAATATGAACTTACTGTTAGTGTCCCGATCATCAGACGCACTGTAGGTCTGTAGGAGCTCTAATTAGGGCCAGAAATTAATTGGAAATCCGAAACTGCTTCCACTCAGCTGATGCTGCCCTGGACGGAATTGGGAAACTGCACAACCTCCGCAGGTTGACCCTGGTAGAGCTCCACCTCTGCACTGCACAGGCTTTCCAAAGGTTTTTCTCCAAGCCAAATGTTGTGGGTAGCCTTGAGAAGCTCAGCCTTGTCTTTTGCCCAAAACTGGACGATGGTTGCATATTAACCATTGCCATGAACTGCCCTCTCTTGACTCATTTCTACTTGATAAGAAACAACCATGTCACCAAAGCCCCGCTCCTTGACCTGGTGAGGCGATGCGGCAACCTCCAGCACCTCCTACTCAACAAGTGCAGGAAGCTGAACCTCAGAGCAGAGGCCCTGGGTCAGTTCCAGGCGGCCAGCAGCAAGCTTCAAATTCATACATCCCAGATTCCACCTGATTGACGGACCACTCACAGTTACAACGTCACATCCTGAGAATTCCATGTTGCACACGAACAAAAAAAAAAAGTACAGTCCTTACGGTGGATGTAATCAGTTTGAAGTGAAACTCATTATCTGCAGAAATTTGAAATGTGTAAGGAGGGTTGAGTTTTTACGAGATAATCTTAAGGGTAAAAGTTGTCCCTAATCTACTTTTTGAAACAATCAGTTTTCATGGCCAGTATTAATTTCTTCTCTTGTACTTTCCCAACGTACCGTTTGTCGCTTTGTTAAACTTGTGATTGCAATACTTTGCAGGATTGCAGTGCCTTATTTAATTGGCAATCACTGCCACACTGCGTGGTCTCTGTGATCACATGTTGAATGACCAGGGATAGTTTGTACACCGTATGTGCATTTGGCTGCATTGAAAATGTACTCCTGGAATTGAAATTAAAGCAATATGCGGTAATGATTGAAACTGATTAATATGTGGCCAGTTCCCTTTTATTTATTTATTTCTCAGCCCCTTGGTAGGTCAGTGCTCTTTTTGGGGGACACGAGACTCCAGTTTGTACACGAACAATCAAGTGCGAGCTTCATCAGGGAAAATGAATTAATGATGGTGCAGATCAAAATGGATCATAACATGTCTGGCTTGAAAGGGAATTTTCAAACTGACGGCGCATGTAACTAGCTTGTTGTTAAGCCAGAAGCTGAAGAGAATGGTTGGGACACTGTGGAGACAAGGGCCATCAAGAGAAAGAGGGTGGACATGGGCAGGGGGTGGAGGAGAAGCCACGGAGAAAGGTGGAAAATAAAATGAAAATTTGTTGGTGTCATCTGTATGGATTTGGGGTGACTGCACCAGTGCTGACCATCATAGCCAATCATTTTGCATGGAACTGTCACATTAATTTCTACATCTGGACAGCGATTCCATATCGGCCATTTCTTTTCCCTTCGATAAAGATTGTTAAGATGTGCTTTTTGAAACAATAATGTCCAGTATGAAGTTCTTATGTTGCATTTCCCAACATGTCATCGTGGATGCAAAATAGTTGTCTATTTGGACCGTGATTGTGAACTTTGACCTCGGATGACACCGAGGCATGGTTGACAGCCTGGGTCATTTTGCTGCCCTCTTTTCCACTCCTGCTTCTCAGGTTGTTTTCAAAAATTGGACCATCCTCAAGTCCACACCTGTACTTCTCTAGGAAATAATTATTGAAGAGCTACGTAAGGGCAATTACTTAGCAATAATGTATCCCGGCTCGCGTTTGTTTCATTCGTTTTTATAAAACACACTATTTAGCTCAGATTTACCTCATGATTCACAAAACCTGCACTTAAAATGATTACTCCTTTTTTACATACATACGCAATTTCTTGACAATTTCAGGCTCGAGTCACGACCTATGCCAGTCTGCCCGATGAGATGAAGGCAAAGGTGTTCTCGTACCTGAAGGAGAATACCCTCCGTACGAGTGTCGCACTGGTGTGCAAGGACTGGTGCAGGGTGGCCAAGGAGTGGCTGGGGCACAGGAAGAAGGCGACCTTGGACGGCCTGAAATTGACTCCAAAAGAATAGGTGTGTATGATCAAGAGAAGCTGCAGGGCCTATCTGAAATGGGTTACTTTGATGAACCAGAGTGTAGCAAATTCTAATTAGCTGATGAAAGTAGTAGTGAAGAATCTTCCTCATCTGAAGGGCCTCATTATTTATGATACTTTGGTGTCACAGAATATGCTGGAACTGATTGCACGAGAGCAAAAGTAACCGGTGAATTATTGGTGAACGTAGTGCCGTATGACTCATTTCTGCTTGGTGAGAAGCGACGAGGCCACGCTGGTGAGAAGATGCCGCAACCTCCGGCACCTTGAGCTCAACAGTTGCAGCAAGCTGGACCTGAGCGCAGAGGCCCTGGGTCAGTTCCAGGCGGCCAGCAGCACCCTCCAAATTTCAATCGTGTAATGAGTTTGTACCGTACAATCATGTGCTTTCATGTTGTGCTTCCCTAATTACTGAGAATATCACTCCTACTATGTTTACCGAATATTCACTTAGTGTCCCGATCATCTGACACCCTGTAGTAGCTCTAATTAGGGCCAGAAATAAGTTTGCGGCATCTTCTCACCAGCGTGGCCTCGTCGCTTCTCACCAAGCAGAAATGAGTCATAGGGCACTACGTTCACCAATAATTCACCGGTTACTTACTCTCGTGCAGTCAGTTCCAGCATATTCTGTGACACCAAAGTATCATAAATAATGAGGTCATCGGGTGCATGAAGCTGGACCTGAGCGCAGAGGCCCTGGGTCAGTTCCAGGCGGCCAACAGCAAGCTTCAAATTTATGCATCAACGTCATTCCACCAGGGTAGCGCATCCCTCAACGCCACATCCTAAGAATTCCATGTCACACATGAACAAACAAACAAAAGTATAGCCCTTATGGTGGATGTAATGAGTTTGAAGTGAAACTCATTATTTGTAGGAATTTGAAATGCGTAAGAGTGGTTGAGTTTTTACGAGATAATCTTAAGGGTAAAAGTTGTCACTAATCTACTTTTTGACGCAATCAGTTTTCGTGGCCAGTATTAGTTTCTTATGTTGTACTTTCCCTGATTCCCAACATACTGTTTGTCACTTCATGTTAAACTTGTGCTTGCAATACTTTGCAGGATTGCAGTGCCTTATTTAATTGACAATCACTGCGATAGGTCTGAATCCACATGCTGAAAGACCAGCGATAGTTTGTACACGGAATGAGCATTTGGCTGTATTGGAAATGTACGCCTTGAATTGAAAGACTATGGGAGAGGCTGAAAAAATTAAACATATCACAAAGGGGCTGAAGCCGGGTTTATTGGAACGCTTCGAATTTCTTGCTGTTCAGTTCTCTTTTTGTTGAGCTTCGGGTTGATTGTTGCGAGGCGTTAAGGCCCATTCACACAGGCCGTCGACGGTTTTGGTTTTTGGTCTCGTCGGCGCTGCGGACCAATCAGAACGGGCCCTCACGTAAACAATGTTTTACCTTTCTTTTTCCAGTTTTTTTTTGTTTGTTTTTCTTGTTGTTTTTTAAGGACACCGATGGGGCTCACTCTGTCTGCCATCCAGACATGGTTCGAGACTCAATGTGTCTGGCAGATCCCCACAATTTTGTATTCGGCCAATTTGGTATGGCTCGATCTCGATCGATCTCGATGACAACCGCTTTCACCATTTATTACGTAATGACGGACTTGCACCGTTTGGGCCAGGTACGTGTATGACAAAGCGTGGCACAAAGCGTTACGGGTTTATGACAAAATATTTTTCCCCAGATGGACGACCAGGATGCTGATGGCGGACCAGGTCTTGGAGACGACGATGACGGGGACGAGGAGGATGACGATGTGCCAATTGTACAGCATTGGCGGTATGTGCAATATCTCTGTGGTACATGAAGGGGTGGAGGTGGAAAGACTGATGCTGATTGAGGATTTGACGCAGATTGCCTCCAAAAAATATTACGATTAAAATTACGTAAGATTACGGTAAGATATTATTATTATTATTATTATTATTATTATTATTATTATTATTATTATTATTTCCACTGTTGTCTTCGTTATGGGGTCCGGGATATTTATTAAATAAATAAGGTGGCAAAAAAGCACATAAACAGTCAGGACATTACTTTTGGGGTTAAAAGTACATACTGTTTGTCACTTTTGTTAAACTTGTGATTGCAATACTTTGCATGATTGCAGTGCCTTATTTAATTGACATTCGGGCGACATGGTGGCCGAGTGGTTAGCGCCGCTCACAATACCTGTACTTTAAAAGAATATTACTTGTTTACATACATGTGCAATTTCTTGACAATTGCAGGCTATAAGAGTCAAGACCTTTGCCAGCCTGCCCGATGAGATGAAGGCAAAGGGGAGGTTGGAAGGAAGAAGAAGGATTGATGGAGACTGGAAGGATGGAGCGGATGGTGAGGGAGGATCAGGAGAAGGGAAGGACCACTGTGGATGAGACAAGGGCCATGAAGAGGAAGAGGATGGACAGGCGGGTGGAGGAGAAGCCACGGAGGAAGGTGAAAAATAAAATGAAATCAAAACTTCCGTTGGTGTCATCTGTATGGCATTGGGGTGACCGCACCAGTTATGACCATCGGCCTTTTGCCTGGAACTTTCCGTACTTCTTGTTAATTGCAGGCTAGCAGCAGGACCAGCCTGCCTGATGAGATGAAGGCTCTGTTCCAGAGTCCTTTAGTAATTCTCCAGCAATGCCTTCAAATCTAGAGTCTAGACTATCCTCAGTCGATTCAGCACTTGCGAAGATTTCAGACCTTCTTAGAAAGCCCCACATTCAAAATTGGTATTTAGCAAATGCAGAGAGCAAAATTAATGAACTACGTTTGGGCCTTCAGGCTGTTGACAAACAATGCGAACAAGGATTGCTCTCCTCGGCGCCTCACTTGGAGCCAAAAGTCAAGTTTCATGGAAGGGAAAAGCTGAAACGGCAATCTTCCACTGCTGGAATTTACTGGACCTCTAAAAAGTACACTGCAATTAGTCCTTTCACCAAGCCCACTGTAGAAATTACACAAATGTTACTGGAAAGTGCAAATGATAAATGTAGCATTCCTCAAGTAAAAGATTTTACTCCAAAACTGTGCGGTGCTGCTTCCGTTGAACAGAAAGCAATTGCTGTCCGTGGCATACTTACAAGTATGAAGCAGTTGAAGAGCCTTGAGCCCTGGTCAGATAAAAATTTACTTGCTCTTATCAAATTCGAAGAAGCTGATTTTAGAGTAGGATGGTTCTATGACTGCATATTAGAACCCTTTTTGAAACGACTGGAATCCACTTACACAAATACTCCAGTGGGAGATGCTAACATATTTTCTTAAAGATCCACGCAGTAAGGCCTTAAAAAGATTATTAGATGGCAGGAAACCAGAAAACATTGAACTCGTGTTGTTGCCTAGGTGTGTTAATAATAACCATTGGGTGTTGCTAGCAGCTCATGTGAAGGGAGATAGGAACATTTATTTTTTATTTTATTTTTTTATTTTTTACCCCGTGATAGAGCCAGTGGCTCTCTTAGGGGGGAAGGGGGTGGTTCCCTAGGGAGGGCGCTGTAATTTTTGAGTCATTTCTGACTTGTGAAAAGCACTGATCGGGAGACTGCACAACCTCCGTAGCTTGACCCTGCAATGCGCCTCCCGCTGCACTGCACAAGGTCTGCAGAGGTTTTTCTCCAATCCAATCGTGGTCGGCAGGCTTGAGAGACTCACACTTTCTCATTCCTCAACCCTGGACGACAATTGCATAGCAGCAGCCATTGCCATGAACTGCCCTCGTCTGACTCATTTCTGCTTGGTGAGAACCCACAAGGTCACCAACCTAGACCTGGTGAGGAGATGCCGCAACCTCCGGCACCTCCAACTCAAGTGGTGCAGGAAGCTGGACCGGAGCGCAGAGGCTCTGGATCAGTTCCAGGCAGTGAACAGCAAGCTTCAAATTAATGCATCTCCCTGATTCCACCTGGGTGACGCATCACTCAACTTCACTTCCTAAGAATTCTATGTTGCACATGAACAAACAAAAAAAGTACAGCCCTTGTGGTGGATGTAATGAGTTTGAAGTGAAACTGATTATCTGTAGGAACTTGAAATGTGTAAGGATGGTTGAGTTGTTACGAGATAATCTTAAGGTTAACAGTTGTCGCTAATCCACTCTTTTAAACGATCAGTTTTCATGGCCATTGTTAATTTCTTATGTTGTACTTTTCCCAACGTAGTGTTTGTCACTTTTGTTATACTTGTGATTGCAATACTCTGCATGATTGCAGTGCCTTATTTAATTAACTGCCATACTGCATGGTATCTGAATCCACATGCTGAAAGACCAGCGATAGTTTGTAGACGGAACGAGCGTTTGCCTGTGTTGGAAATGTACGCCTGGAATGGAAATTAAAGCAATGTGCGGTAATGATTGAAAATGATTAATGTGCGGACAGTTCCCCTTTATTTGTTTATTTATTTCACAGCCCCTTGCTATAGGTCAATGACCTTTTTGGGGGACACTAGACTCCAGTTTGTACATGAACAATCAAGTGGGAGCTTCATCATGCCTGGCGTGAAAGTTTTCATCGCCAGTATGTTGTGTCTTCCCAACATACCGCTTGTCATTGCGTCAGTGGTTGCGGTCCCTTATTTCCTGACAATTGTTGCAGGAAGTATCTGAATCCAAATGTTGAAGGTTCAACAGTGGATGTGAATCGACGGGATTGACATACACCATGCAATGAATTGAAATTAAACCGACACAGCAGCATCATGTAATTAGCATGCCCAGCACAGTAACATGCCTATAAGAAAACCCGAAGAACATGATCCCCAAAATCTTGTGCAAATTAGGGGCCAGATTATCGCAATTAATTTTTCCCTAATCAATATATCAGACGCCATCTTGGGTCCGTTCCTTTCTAATCATATTCGGACACAACCACATGCCCCCCGATGGTATCTCCACCTTATCGTGGTGGTGGGGGTTTGCGTTTCTCCCGTGACCCCAAGAGCTACGCCGGCGGTAGCTTCGTCTACTGGTAGGGCCACCCAAGCCGGACAGGTCTTTGGGATAGGAGACAGACTAAGAGAGATGCCAGTCTTTCCTCTCTTCTTTTTCCTCTTCGTTTCTCTCTCCATCTGTCCCACCTTTGCTTCTTCTTACAGCCAGATAGCCACAGTTGCTTTGGCTTCTTCCAAATAAACCAAACCAAACCACAACCACATGGCGCGTCACTTCAAATCCGGATGCGGCCCATAATTATGATGCTAATGAAGTCAGGTCTTCAAGGCGAAGGCACCAGATGCGCCATTGGCCCTGACCTGTTGCACGATTACTTTAGGCGGGCGTACGAGGAGAGACCGTGGGATCCTTCGTTTTACCCGTGGCGTCTGGATCGCCCTGAGATGCCCATGCCACCATTTACTTCTCAAGAGGTTCGTGCTAAACTGCGCCGGTGCGAAAACTCAGCTCCCGGAGAAGATCGGCTGTAGTCCTACCATCATTGGAAAAGACTTGACCCTGAGGCGGTGCTCCTTTCGACACTGTTCAATATGTGCCTGCGTCACCGGCGTATCCCGGAAGCTTGG